>VSMD01067634.1:0-104208 GCA_008750895.1 Mirza zaza
CAGAGAGATGCAGGGAGAGATGTGAGACAGAGAGATGCAGGGGTGAGACAGAGATACAGGGGTAAGACAGAGAGTTGCAGGGAGAGACAGAGAGATACAGGGGTTAGACAGAGAGATGCAGGGAGAGATGTGAGACAGAGAGATGCAGGGGTGAGACAGAGATACAGGGGTGAGACAGAGAGTTGCAGGGAGAGACAGAGAGATACAGGGGTGAGACAGAGAGATGCAGGGAGAGACGTGAGACAGAGATGGAGGGAGAGACGTGAGAGAGAGATGCAGGGAGAGACGTGAGACAGAGAGATGGAGGGAGAGACGTGAGACAGAGAGATGGAGGGAGAGACGTGAGACAGAGATGCAGGGAGGGACGTGAGACAGAGATGCAGGGAGAGAGAGACGCAGGAGAGACGTGAGACAGAGATGCAGGGAGGGACGTGAGACAGAGATGCAGGGAGAGAGAGACGCAGGAGAGACGTATGACATAGAGACGGGCACAACGGAGCGGCACGGCGGGACAGACGGGGAGTCAGGCCCAGGACAGAGGAGGAGAGGGGTGCGGAGAGGTGGGGAGGCAGAGACGCGGGAGGGGCGGGGCACCTTCGGGGCTGGGCGAGCGCAGCAGGTTGCGGTAGAGCGGGCGCCGCAGCAGGAGCACGTGCCAGGTGAGGCCGGGCGGCAGGCGCAGGTCCCCGGCCCGCGGCGCCCACTCCTGCCGCAGCAGCTGCCGCGCGCAGGCCTCGGACGGCCCGGGCCGCGGGCGCTCGCGGGGCTCCGGGGCGGCGGGCGACGCGGGCGGGGGCGACGCGGGCGGGGGCGACGCGGGCGGGGGCAGAGGCGGCGGCGAGGGCGGCGCGGGGGGGCTCGCGGGCCGGGCCGCCTCCCCCCCGCCGCCGCGCGCGCGTCCGTCCCGCACCTGCGCCATCCGCCGTCGCGCGGCCGCTGTCCCGCTCCTGCAGGGCGCCGAGTGGCCGCGAGCGGCGCGGGCGGGCGTTTAAGAGGGGCGCGTTCGCGGGAGCACCGGGCCTCCTCCCGCCCCCTCCCGCCTCTCGCGGCGCCGGCCCGCCCTCGCCACCCGCTCAGCCCCAGACGGCCTCGCCCGGGGCTCCCGGCCTCTGCCCTCGGGCGCGAGGCCCGGCCCTCGCTCAGAGCGCAGGACGGAGAGCCTGGCCAAGGGGCACCTCTCCTCCCCCGTCCCTCCTCACTCGGGGGCATCGCAGGGTGGGCGGGGTGCAGGGGAGGCCCTGCCTCTGCCACTTCCTCCTCTGCCCCCACCTAGGACGCCCCTTTGGGGCCCTGACATTTCCTGTCCTAGAAACCAAGGCGAGGAGAGCGGAGAGAGACCTGGAACCGGAGATGGGGGCCCCAGAGATGGGGGGCCCCGGGGAGGCACGGAGAGGGCAGTAGCCCCCGCTCGGCTTCCGGGGACTGCACCCCTTCCCGGGCGGGGGCAGGTGGGCTGGAGTGGGGGGGGGCGGGGTGCAGGAGGTGCGGAGGGGGTGGGGTAGGAGAGGAACCTGTAGGGCCAGATGCCCACGGCCACTTCCTGCCTGTGGCCACATCCTACGCCTGACCCAGGTAAGCGCGGGCACTGAGCTGCGCCCAGACTGTCAAGGCGTGTCACAGCGGTGCTGTCTAGCTGGGTCCTATGGGAGTTCCGCCCTCCTAACAGCGATGAGGTGGTGGGCGCTGCCTTTTGCAGGGAAAGGGAAGGTACAGCATGTGTGTGTGCGCGTGCCAGGGCTGTGCCCATTTTACAGATGTGGAAACAGAGGCCACCCTCCCAGGCCTCATCCCATTCTGTCCCAGATAACCCCACAAGCTCCCAGGGGCACTTCCTGCCCCCACACGCTCAGACGCTCGGTGACAATGCTCAGGTAATTGAGGGCTGCCTGCGTGCCAGGTGTTTTGCTAAGTCCATTAAGCAGAGTGATTAATTCCATCTCCACGTCCACCCTAGGAAGTAGACACCATTGTCATGCCCATTTTGCAGATGAGGAAACAGAGAGGTCTAGTAACTCACCCAAGGTTGCACAGCCGGCTCATGGCGAGTGGGACATAGTCACACACGGAGTCTCAGGGAAGATACACAGGGACACAGATTAAAATCGTCCCCAGGAAGACTGGCTGACTCACACCGCAGACAGGAGCTGGTGGTTACATTTACCGAAGGTCTGTCTCGAACTCATCAACCCTCACAGCCCTGCAGAGGTGGGAGCAGGTAATAGCATCTCCACTCCAGACCAGGGCACCGAGGCAAGTCGGGGCTGAACCATGGCCGTGGGGACAGGGGGACCCTTGGGAAGTGGCAGACCAACTCATGCACGCAAGAGGCGTAGCCCCGCCGCACAGAATCCAGGGCAGGGCGTGGCTGGGAGGCGCCAGAGGAGAGCAGGAAGGAGGGCGGACAGCAGGCTGCCGGTGGGGGTGGGGGATGGGGGGCGTGACACCCTCCTCCGCTGCCACCTACCTGGCCGTGGTTTTGTGGGTGTCTCACCCACCTAAGTTCCACACCTCCCCCCACACACACACACACGACAACCAGAGGGGTGGCACTAAAGCCCAAACCCAACCAGTTACTCCCCCACCTAAACCTTCCATGGCTCCCCAGTGCCCTCCCTCAGGAGAAAATCCCAGCTCTCTCACCAGCATTCAATGCCCTGGGTTTCTGGTTCCTGCCTCCATGACCTGTTCCCTCCCGTTGGCATTATTTAATTAATTAATTTATTTTTGAGATAGGGTCTTGCTGTATTGCCCAGGCTAGAGTTCCGTGGCATCATCATAGCTCACTGCAGCCTCAAATCCTGGGCTCAAGCGATCCTCCTGCCTCAGCCTCCCCAGTAACTGGGACTACAGGCACATGCCACCATGCCTGGCTAATTTTTCTAGTTTTGGTAGAGACGGTGTCTCGCTCTTGCTCAGGCTGGTCTCGAACTCCTGACCTCAAGTGATCCTCCCACCTCGGCCTCCCTCTTCTGAAAACACTGCGTGGCTCCGAGAAGTCCCGGATCAGGTTCTAGTTTTCAGCCCAGTTTCCGAGTCACCTGTGAGTCAGTCCCAATCCCCCTCAATACCGCTCCGCCTCTCGCCACTTCCCAGAGCTCCAAACCCTGCTCATGGCGAGATGCAGCGCTCTCGGGAAGAAGACAGGATGGAGCCGGAGCCGGGGCAGGGACACTTGTCATTGAACTCAGAGTCCACCCAGAGGATCTTGAGTGATCTCCTCAGCTCAGAGTCCCTAACTTAATCGTGTCTGCAAACACCCTTTTTCCAAGTAAAGTAGCACTTACAGGTTCTGGGGATTTGGGGGCGCTGTCCAATGCACTGCGGATGGGGCCCTTCTGAGGGTGGGGACACGCCGTGGGGAGACGGGAGAGCCTAGCTCGGTGGGTGTCACGTTTCAGCGTGTGCCCGAGTCCTCTGCAGGCCTTAAACACAGACTGCTGGACACCGCAACTCTTGGCCCCTGAATTTCTGATTCCGTAGCTGGGGGTGGGGTGGCCTGAAAATTTGCATTTCTAACAACCCACCCCCCCACTGTCCTGGTGATGCTGATGCCACTGGGCTGGGACCCAAGACAAGAACCACTGTCCTGTCCAGGTGCGGTGGCTCACGCCTGTAATCCTAGCACTCTGGGAGGCCGAGGCGGCGGATTGCTCGAGGTCAGGAGTTCAAAACCAGCCTGAGCAAGAGCGAGACCCCGTCTCTACTATAAATAGAAAGAAATTAATTGGCCAACTAATATATATAGAAAAAATGAGCCGTGCATGGTGGCGCATGCCTGTAGTCCCAGCTACTCGGGAGGCTGAGGCAGGAGGATCGCTTGAGCCCAGGGGTTTGAGGTTGCTGTGAGCGAGGCTGACGCCACGGCACTCACTCTAGCCTGGGCAACAGAGTGAGACTCTGTCTCAAAAAAAACAAAGAAAAAAGAGCCACTGTCCTGATGGTTAAGCGTGTGAGGGTGAGGCTGCCCCACTAACAGTCCCCAATGTATCCCGTGTGTCCCTGGCAAAGGACTTTGCTTCTCTGAGCCTCAGTTTCCCCCTGGAGTTAGCCCTGCTTCCCTCTGACTCCTGCCCGAGGGCGTCACATCGCACTCTGCCCGTGCTTTTGCTGGTCCTCGAGCCTCCTCCGACTTCCTCCCCACCTCAGGGCCTTTGCACACGCTGTACCCCCATCCCCGACCTGAGAGGTCCCTCTCTGCGTTTCCGAGGCTGCGTTTCGTCTCCACTCACGTGTCGCCTCCTCCTGACACTCACACCCATCTTGCTTTCCTCCCTGACAACAGAGCTTGGTGATTGTTCTCTCTCGGGACACAGAAAGCGACCTGGGCCCTCCCCAGGCCAGGTAGTTTCCCGCCCCTGCCAGTCTCTGCGGCCACACCCTGCTCGTTCCTTCTTGCACCCGGCACGATTTGTAAATCCAGCCGAGTGCGTGGAACAGGCCCGCCTGGGCATGGCTGTCGCCCTGCGCGGAGTGTCAGCCGCACCGGGGCGGGGCCTGGGCAGGTCTGTTTATTGTCTGTCCCCGGCTCAGGGCTGACACGGACTGTTGCTCTGCTCGCCGGGCAGGGAGGGCGAGAAGGCCAGGCCCCGTGGCACAAGGAAGAGGCACCACGTCCCAATGTCACTCCCGGGAGCCGGCGCATCCCAGGACCCAAGCCTGCTGGTGGACACAGAAGGGCGGGCGTCCTGCAGGGGGACATCTGGGGCTCGGGGGAGCAGACCCAGGGTTCTCCACCAGCGCTGCAGGGGCGGGTAGTGAGGCCAGGCCAGGAGGGGCCGTGGGTGGGAGAAAGGCGGGCTGGCTTGGGTGCCGCCCACCCCACGGGAACCAGAGGTTTGCGAGCTGGAGGGGCGGTGAGCCAGCTGCTCCCTGCAGGGGGCGACAGAGAGGCAGGAATGAAGCAGGGCAGAAGGGGGGAGGTGGGAGAGCGGCAGAGAGGAGGGAGGGGGGATTCAGAAAGAGACAAAGACAGAGACTGAGAAAGCAAAGAGATAAACAGAGAAAACAGAGAGGCAGAGAGAGGCTGAGGCTTAGAGACAGAAAGCGAGAGGGACTCAGAGAGACGGGGGTGGGACTGGCCAGAGCCAGAGAAGGATCCAGGGAGGGTCAGAGACACCCGGCAGGCATGACCTAGGGCAGAGGGTAGTCAGGAGCCCAGGGGTGCTTGAGGGCGCAGGACGCGCAGGTGCACGAGATAAACCCGCCCGTGCGCCAATCTTATGGCGCGTGCAAGACCCCTGGGTAGCATCATTTAGAACCGCAAGCCACCGCGAGCTCCCCAGACAGTGGCTGTTCCCATGAGTCGTGGTTTATCCCAACAGAATACTACCCAGCCCTCAGCAGGACCGAGCTTGCTTTTCATGCACCTACAGGGAGCAACCACCAAGATGTACGTCGTTAGGCGGGAAAAAGCAAGATGCACGAGGATGTGCACGTTTTGCTAATATTGCTGCAAAGTCAAATGCAAAGGGACGGCCCTTCAAAGGGCTGGGTGCGGCACACTACAGAGCGGTACCCATCCGCTTCGATTAACTGATGTCGCCTGCTTAGCCGCGGGGGCATTTGAGTCTGAGACTCCTGGACCAGGTGAGGCCTGGGCGGCATCTGTCCTGCCCACTAATGAGTCTCAGCAACTGTGATACCCTTATTAGCCTTTGGGTTCTTTCTCCTCTAAGTTGCCTGTTCATGTCCTTTGTCCACTTTCCTGTTAGGGTTGCTCTTTTTTTCTTGTTAAACTGTCTTGGCTGGGTGTGGTGGCTCACGCCTGTAATCCTAGCACTCTGAGAAGCCGAGGCAGGAGGATCGCTTGAGGCCAGGAGTTTGAGACCAAAAGTTTGAGCCTGACCAAAAGGGAGACCTGTCTTTATAAAAAAAATAGATACATTAGCAGAGTGGGGTGCTGTGTGCCTGTAGTCCCAGCTACTCGGGAGGCCGAGGCAGGAGGATCACTTGAGCCCAGGAGTTTGAGGTTGCTGTGAGCTACGATGATGTCACTGCACGCTAGCCTAGGAGATAGAGTGAGACCCTATTGCAAAAGAAAAAAAAAAGAAGGAAAGGAAAGGAAAAAGGAAAAGAAAAGAAAAGTAAAGAAAACAAAAAGGGCTGGCACAGTGGCTCATGTCTGTAATCCTAGCACTATGGGAGGCTGAGGCAGGTGGATAGTTTGAGCTCAGGAGTTCGAGACCAGCCTGAGCAAAAGCGAGACCTCCGTCTCTACTAAAAAAATAAAAAGAAATTAGCTGGATAACTAAAAAAATATATATGTAAAATTAGCCGGGCATAGCGGCACATGCCTGTAGTGCCAGCTACTTGGGAGGCTGAGGCAGCAGGATTGCTTGAGCCCAGGAGTGTGAGGTTGCTGTGAGCTAGGCTGACGCCACGGCACTCACTCTAGCCTGGGCAACAAAGCGAGACTCTGTCTCAAAAAAAGAAAAAAAAAAAAAGTCTTGTCAGTATTAGACTTTGCAAATATTTTCTCCCATTCTGAAACCTATTACAAAGAAAAATTAATGATTTCAGTATGACCACCTTTATGTTTTCGTTAGAATGTGTTCCTTTGGAGATTTGTTTAGAGTCCTTCTTGGTCTCCATGTCATCAACTTTACACTTGGCCTTGCACAGCTAGATCTTTACCCATCTAGAGAATCAGTGTCCAACAGAACTGGGACAACGGAAAGTTCAGTATCTGTACTGTCCAATCAGCAGCCTCTGGCCACGTGTGGCAGCTGAGCGTGAGAAATGTGGCTAGTGCAACCGAGGGACCAAATGCTTGATTTTACTTCGCTTCAATTTAAAATCAAATATCCACACGTGGCTAGTGACCACTGTACCGGACAGCAGAAATCTAGGCTTCCTTTCTGTTGTGGCATTCGGTAGGGATCTAGTTTTTTCTCCATAAATGAGCCAGTTTCGCCAGCACTATTATTAAACAATCTCTTTCCTCCTGTCCTTAGCGCGTATGGAGCTCCCGCATACATCTGCGTCTGCTTCTGGGCTCTCTGTTCTGTCATTAAATCAGAATTTCCAGGGAAGCCGCGCAAGTGCAGCGAACAGCAGGGGTGGAGAGTCACGACTGGAGTTTGGCGTTAGACACACGGCCGCCCCGAATAGAGACTCCGTTTCCCAACCTCCCCTGCCGCGGGTGCGGCTGCGTGACTCCGCTCCGGCCAGCGAGTCACGGTGAAACCTCGGGGTCAGGTCCTCCGGAGGGAACGCCCTCCTCCCCCCAGCCCCTCTTTTTGTGGCAGTCATCTCATGCCACGTGGGAGAGGCAGGGTCCCAGCATGAAGGAAGGAGAGATGGATGGAAGGATCCGGGACGCTGATGACTCGAGAGGGCTGAGCACGAGTCGCACGAGGGCACCTGTGGATCTCAGGGGTTCCCAACCCTGAGCGGGCAACAGCATGCCCTAGGGGGCTTGTTGAAATGCAGATTGCCGGGCCCCACCAGTGTCTGATTCAGCCAGGCGTGGGGCCCGGGAATTCCCATGTCACCGTTCTGACCTGTTTAAATCACCCACTGTGACCCCAGCACCTCCAGCCTACAGGCTAACACATCCCTGGCTCTCCCTCCCAGCCTGTGGTCTAACTGTCACCCACACCACCTCCTGTCCCGCCGAGTTCATATTCCTTCCCTTGGAGTGCCCCTCTGGTGGATTACATTTGAACAAAGCGAGTCCTCCCTTGCCACTCGGCTGCGCCTAGCCCACACTCGCTCCCCTGCTCCGCCTGAAAACCTGCTTTGCAGACTCCTGTGCCAGCAGGGTCAGCGAGGCTCTGTCTGCAGTGACAGTGCAGGGCAGGAAGCTGGAAGATGCCATTCTGCTCTGGCGCCTTTAATGATCGCTGCTGGGTACCTGGCTTTTAACTAACCAGCCGCCTGTGTCAAATCTGTCACCTCCCCCATCTGGAACAACTTGAGGGGCCTGTTTTCCTGACCTGCCACTGACTGCTCCCGGGGGGACCCCTTCTGCACAGGCAGCAGCGGCAGGAGGCAGCCCAGGGGGAAGGGGAGAGGGCTGGGGCCTCAAGCAGCCACTACGACACCCAAAGCCAGCCCTTTAAACCACACTGAGAGGCCGGGCGCGGTGGCTCACGCCTGTAATCCTAGCACTCTGGAAGGCCAAGGCGGTGGACCACTCAAGGTCAGGAGTTCGAAACCAGCCTGATCAAGTGTGAGACCCTGTCTCTACTAAAAATAGAAAGAAATTAATTGGCCAACTAAAAATATTAGCTGGGCATGGTGGCACATGCCTGTAGTCCCAGCTACTCGGGAGGCTGAGGCAGGAGGATCAATTGAGCCCAGGAGTTTGAGGTTGCTGTGAGCTAGGCTGACGCCACGGCACTCTAGCCTGGGCAAGAGAGTGATACTGTCTTAAAAAACAAACAAAAACCACACAGAGTGACCCAAGGTGCCCAAACCAGCAGAGACGCTGTGGTTTATCAGACAGATATGACCCGGGCAAGTGACTTTCCCTCTCCGAGCCTGTTTCTTCGCCTGGCAAATGGGCGCCTCCTAGAGCTGTTCTGTCGCATGGGGTGCCCGAAGCCGGCGTATCTGTGACGCTCCGGTCTTCACCGCCCTTATCTAGTTTGGGAACCTCGTCCTCAGAATGAGCTGGGCTGTCCTTTCTGGAACAACTTGCACAAGGTGGGCATGACCTGCGCCTTCCGTCTGGTAGATCCTGTTTCTGAGTGTTCAAGCCTGAAGCGTTTTATTTTTGGGTGTGTGTAGGGGGCTGTGTTATCTTGGTCTCCTCTTGTTTTCTGTATGTTTTTCTGCCAACTTGGGCATATTTTTTCCCAGCAATGTACCCACGTCACCTCGGCCTCAGATACGTTTCCGTGGAGCGAGAGTGGCCTGCGCTGCTCTGTTTAAGTCTGTGACGGTCCCTGCAGGTCACATGTGCGCTAGGCCCAGGCCCTGCCACAGTCACAGCGCCCAGACTCCTGGGGGTCAGGACCGTGTAGGGGAGGGGTCCCGGGGCAGGGAGGGTGGTGGGCCTGGGCCGATCCAGAATCTCCGCCCTCGCCACTCGCTGCCCATCAACGGGCCAGGCTGCTGTCTCTGCGCCAGTGACACCCAGGCGGCACTGGAGACGGAGGCCCACTCCTCGTTCTCCCACCTGCATCCCAGCAGGCCGACGCCGCCTCTGCCCACCCCTGGGTGCTGGGAGGGCGCAGGAAGTGCAGCCCAGCAGGGCCTGAATGGCAGGATGTTTCTGGGACGCTGACATAGAGGTGGTGGTGTTGTCACCTCCTGTCAGCAGGATTCCTTCCCCACGGCTGTGCCCCACGCTGCGTGCCCAGGCACCTGGGCTTGGCAGCGTCTCTAAGTGGCAGCTCCTGGTCCGCCAGCCTCGGTCAATCCCCTCAAAGCCCATCTGCCCCCGGACCAATCTGCCAAATGGCCAATTTCACTGATGTCATTTTCAAGGGTCCCTTCCTACCCACCAAACACACTTAAGGCCACCTTTAAGTTTCCAGAAAAGCACCGATTTGGTGAACCGGTCGCCATGGCTCATGGACTCTGGCACGCTGGCGGCTTCCAGGGCGGGGGCCCGACCTGCCCCCATCCGGGGAGTGGGGTGACCGGCCGCTGGGACCAGGAACCCCCATCCGCCCACCCCCTGCCCCGACCCCACCTCGCCTGGACACCGGGGGCAGCCAGGACTCTCTCCCCGCCAGCTCCCCTCAGGGAGGCCAGGCAGGCCCCACACAGCACACACGCAAAACAAGACAATGTTTTAATTGTAAAACTAACTCGAGGCGGGCGGGCGGGGCTGTGCTGGCCGTGTGGGCACCTGACTCTTCAGGCAGTAGTTCTGTCTCCGGTGCCACCCAGAGGGCAGAGGCCAGCTGTCCCCAGGTGGGGGCAGGGGCTTGAGTGTTATAAAATGACAATATAAATAGACTTCTAGAAAAGAGGAGGCTGTCCAGGTGCAGTAGTCATTTGCTGCAGAGGCTGGGGTAGGCGGGGGGCCCCAACCCCTGTCTCCTGTCCAGAGAGGTGAGCAGGCTACGGGCAAAGGCCACTCTTCGGACATTCATGATCGACCCCCACAATGGCTCAGGGGGAGGGGGCTGGATGTCAGGCGAGGTGTCAGGGACACCCACTTGCAGGCTGGAGGACAGAGCAACTGGACCCTCAGCGTGCACACACATACACACGCACACACACTCGCACACGCACACACGCACCTCTTTCATAGTGTTCTCTCCGCCCCAGCACCCCCCGCTGTAGATTTCCAGTGATGGGAGGGCCGCCTGTCCTTCCTGGAGACAGAAGGGCACAGAGGGGGCCTGTCCTGGAGGGGAGGGAGGTCCTGGGAATCTCACTTACTCCCATGAGTCACTGTGATTTTTCAAAAGTCGTCAAATCAAAACCAGAGTTCAGTAGTAGGGTCCCGTGTGCCCCCCAGCAAAGAGGGTGGTGCCCCGTGGAGTGTCCCCCGGGCGGGGAAGGGCGGGGCCGGCCCCCTACTGGCCTTGGCAGGGTGGGGGCGACCCAAGGGCTCTTTGGTCGGGGAGCTGGCCTCATCTGGTGCGGTTCTGGCGCATGAGCGGCACGATGCTGGCGGGCGGCCCCGCCTTGGCCAGGAACGGGTGCTTCAGCAGCTCGGCCGCCGTGGCCCGCTGCGCCGGGTCGCGGACCAGCAGGCGGTCCAGGAAGCCCTTCAGGGAGGGTGACACCTGTGGGGACACGGGGAGGTGAGGGGAAGAGGAGCGGGTCCCTGGCACTGGCCTGAGTACCAGCCTCACCTGTCACGCGCCGAGGGGCCGCCATTTCCTCGTCCGCCCGATGGGCCGTGGGCGCCTACTGCCCAGCCGGGGGCAAAGAGCTTGGTGTTTAGAGCGTGGCTCCGGGGCTAGTGACAAACCCAAAGGCCCTGGGTTTCATTTCCTCCCCATTCTCGTGGTTTGGCAGGGAGCGGGCAGCAGATCTGTCCGCAGCGGGGCAGGGCCCTGGGCCTGGCTACGAGTGTGTTCAGCCGCCAGCCAGGCCAAGCTCAGCACAGCCTCTGTGGGTGGCCAGGGCACAGGGGACCCGAGAGCGCTCCCCTCTCTGCTGCTCGGTCCCCACGTAAGCCTGTCTGCAGACACTCGAGGCCTGGCAGTGGGGGGAGCCCAGCACACAGCACCACCCGGCCCATCGGGGAGACAGTGTCGGCCACACCCGCGCTCTGCCTGGTGCCAGCCACCACCTGAGCACTGCCTCCCCGCAGGCGGGGCCCACCTTGTGCAGGTTCTTCAGTCGGGGTGGCAGGTTGTCCCGAATCATCTTCATGGCTTTGAGGGGCGGCTCATTGAAGTAGGGAGGCTCCCCATCCACCATCTCGATCACCATGACGCCCAGTGACCAGATGTCCACCTGGGGGGCGGGAGGGACGGCAGGGCTGAGTGGGAAGGACGGCCAGGGAGAGGGGCCCCCTGCTCTGCCTTTGCCTCTTTGCTTCTGTAGTCCCTGGGCCCAGAACGCCCCCTCAGACACCCAGCCAGCCAGACCCCACGCTCTCCTCCTCCAGGAAGCCCCCGAAGGCTGTCGCCCACCCAACTCCCACCCTCTTCCTTCTGCCAACTGCACAGCTGCTGCTGCTAGTGAGAGCCCCCCCCACCCATCAGGCAGCACCGGCAGTGGGTCTGGGACCCAGGTGGCCTCAGCAGCAGACAGGACACAGGGATCAGCCCAGGGACAGGCACGTGACCTAAGCTGAGCCAATCAGAGTCAACCCAGGAACTGCTCCCAAAATACCCAGGGACACAGTGGAGCTGGGGCGGCGCAGAGGCAGAAGCTTCCAGAGCTGCCAGGTCGCCTCTGCCCCCACAAGGGGAGTGAGCGCCTGCCCGGCTGCAGACGACGCTGAGAGAAAGAGGCGTGGACGACTGTGCCTGCAGCCTGTCCATCCCGAACGTCACCCTTCTGGGGACTGGTTTCATGTGTTGCTGAATCCGTTTGAGGTGGGTCTCTGTCCCTCACAGGCAGTCCTGACTGAGGTGTCCCCTCGGATTCTCACGGCGGCCTCCCTCCCCAGTGTGACCTGGTTCCAGCCTGAGGTCGCCCAGGACGTGCTCCCAGAGCACCTTTCTCGTGGCCGGGGGCAAGGTTGACCGAGCAGTGGAGGGACCCTCAGGGCCATGGGCCGAGGCTCACAGGCCTCAGAGCCGGCAGCGGGGCTGGGTGGGGACTGCGGCCGGGACAGAAGCACCGCCCTGTCTACAGAGGAGCAGCCCCTCCCCGCCGCTGCTGCCATGTGGGAACCTGGCCTCCATGTCGCCAGATCTCCTGGCTTTGCAACCGAAGACGGAAATTCAGACTTCTACGTGTGAGTCTCATTTTAAAATGTGTGCAAAGGCAACTTTAGGCCGTGCCAGCCGGAAGCCTGCCAGTCTGTGGCCTCTGCACCCGGCTGACAGCAGGGCCCGTGGCCACTTCTGCTCAGCATTTTGTCCCTCCTGCCAATCATTTGCCCTGCCCAGAACGAGAATTCAATCAGGAAGGAACGAATGAACCAATTCGTGCGTGCTGCCTCCTCTTCCACGAAACCGTCCCTGGCAACTGTTCCCCGACGGAGCCCGGCCTCACCCCCACACGCGGCTGTTCTGGGCCACCACGACGTGAACCTGTGCTGACAGCGGGATGGGACCACCGCTGGGCTCACCTCGGGCCCGTAGGGAAGCCGGGAGATGAGCTCCGGGGCCATCCAGTACGGCGTGCCGACCAGCGACTTCCTCCGTGGCACCTCCTTGCTCACCTGGGCACAGAAGCCGAAGTCTGACAGCTTCACCTGCGGCAAGGCAGAGGCGGCGGGGTCAGAGGTGCTGGCCCGGGACACAGGCGCGCAGAGGCGCCCACCTGTTTAACCCCTTGGCTGTAGCCACGACGTGCAGCCCCGGGCGTAGAGTTGGGCTTTGCAGCCAGACCGCTAGAGGTCCCCCACCTCCCTGCAGGGCCCTCAGGCATGTCACCTCCCCGGATCCCATCGTGTGCCCTCCTCACAGGCTCTGCAAGGAGCCAGCTGCCCTGCAGTTCTTATGGGAAGTGGCCCGAGTCCTAAAGTCCTGCAGGGACCAAAGGCTCGGAAAGCCCATGCCCGGCCCTGCTTCCCTGAAGGAAGCGAGTCTCCGGCTCACCACAGGCTGCCCCGGGAGCATGCGAGGGACACTGCCTGCCTCTGCGACAACCAGGTCCCCAGATTCACACCCTCGGTCCGGAATGTGAGGACTGGCATCCGCAGCCCACTCGGGTGCTGGGCCAGCAGCTGGCCTTCAGCGGAGGGAGAAGTGTGGCTGACAGCTGTGTCTGTCTGCCCAAACCTGTCCCCGCTGGGCCCAGGGCGGGCACTACAGCTCCCGGCGTCCTGAGCTGACAGCAGAGCCCACGCCAGCCCACCCCTCCCGCTGCACAGAGCCCCCCACCGACCTGGAACCCCGACTCCGGACACTGTTCCGTGAGGACAGATACACTCGCTGCTGCCCCTGAGCACCGCCACTGAACTGGGGAGCGGAGCCTGCACCCTAACACGGGAGCCTGGGAAAGGGGAAAGTCACCCGCCTCCTCACCCTGCCATCGTGGGTCAGCAGGATAGAGTCGCTCTTGATGTCCCGGTGGATGACGCCCTGGGCGTGGAGCACAGACAGGGCCTGCAGCACGGCCAGGCACACGGCGGCGATCTGCTCCTCGTTCATCCTGCGTGGGGGCAAGGGGCGAGTGGGCGTGGGGGTATGGGGTACAGCCGGGCGGATGGGACCCCAGGGTCTGCGGGGGACGCAGCCCTGCCTTGGGTAGGGGGAGTCTGAGATGACCCGACTCTGGAGAGTCGTGGGTGGGGGCGGGACACCCAGACCTGCCTTAGGGGTAGCAATCTAAGAAGACGTGACCAATCCCGGGGGATAGCGGGGTGGCTCTAAGCAGACATGGCGTCACCCCAAGTAGCCTGGAGGGGACTTAGTCCACTCTGGGGAGGGTCCCGCTGCCCCGCGGTACCTGGTATGGGTGACGATGTCAGTGAGGGCGCCTCCTTCCAGGAACTCCATCACCACCCAGAGCTCGTCCCCCACCAGGTAGCTGTTGTACATCTCCACCACGTTCTCGTGCTGGTAGTCCCGCATGATCACCACCTGCAGGGGCCGGGTCGCGCCACGCCCCGCCCTCAGACCGAGCCACAGCCACGACCCTGCCTCCCTCTGCAGCCCGCCTGTCCCATCTCTCCTTTCGCTCATCAGCGTCACCTGGATGGCCCCCGACCCCTGCCAAAGCCCAGCAGGGTGTGACGCCTGCCGCCCTCCTGGGGGTGCCCCCCACCCCCGGGACCCTCCAATCTCGGCCCATCCTGGGCTGGTCTCTGAGCAGCCCTGAAGACGAGGCTGGTGCTGGCAGAGGGAGGGGGAGGAGGGTGTCTAAGTGCAGGGCTGAGACGAGGACAGCAAGTCGAGGTTGAAAGATAGGTGCGTGTGTAGGAGGCTGCAGAACTCCGGGTTAGAAGTTCACGGTGCAGCAGGAGCACCGCAGTTTGGCAGGGGCGGGGACCGGCTACGGCGTGGTTGGTAGAGGAAGCGCTGAGATGAGGGGCAGGGAGGCAGGGGCGGCACCTGGACAGCCCCCAGGCCTGATGTCCCCTGGGGACTCCTGCAGCAGGAGGGGACAGGGCTGCTTACAGAGATGCCTCCTGGGGAAGAAGCCAGGAGTCTGCCTGTAACAAGTTCCTTGGCAAAGAGGCCACACAGAGCCAAAGCCGGAAGTTGAACAAAACCAAGTGCCTAGATGGACACCAGACGAGAAGGGCCAGCATGGCAGGCCCGGTGGCAGGGAGAGCCCTTTGGCTGTTGTGGGAGGAGTGCCAAGGGGACGACCAAGAGGGCAGGCCGGGCAAGGCCCCCAACGGGACAGACGGACGGCACAGGGTGGTGGAAGGAGGTGGGGGCACAGGGAGACAGGGACCTGAGGAGCAGCAGGGGTGGAGACATGGTCCTGAGGCCAGCGGGGACTCAACGGTGGGAGGGGCCTGGAGGACAATGGGAGGAGGTTCAATAGGCCGAGGGACCCTGGGTCTGGGGCACAGGGGAAGGTCAGGTGGTAGGGCGCAGGGGAAGAATGGGGTAGGGACGTGGGTGTGGGTATTGTTAGGACCTTCAGCTGGGGACAGAGGAGACGGCCTGGGGAGGGTGTGAGGACTGAGGGAAGGAGCCAGGCCCAGGACCCAGCCCGGGGCACCCCAGACTCAGGGCCTTCTCCCCACCCGTCCACCGGGCCGGCCGCGCCCGCCCGCCTCCCACCCACCTCGTTGAAGAGCAGCTCTCGCCTCTGCTGCTTGCGCAGGTCCATCTTCTTGACGGCCACCAGCTTGCCCGAGCTGCGGACGGTGGCAATGCACACGATGCCTGTGGAGCCCTCCCCGATCTTGATAAAGTTATCCAGGTAGGAGCGAGGGTCACCTGGGTCCACCACCAGCTGCAGAGCAGCCCGGAACTGCTCGTGGGACACTCGCTGCGGTTCGCGCTGTGGCGAGCGGGGACCGGGCGGCCCGGGGGCAGCGGGGGCGGCAGGGTTGCGGGCTGGAGGGGCCAGCTGGGGCTCGGAGGCATGGGGGCCCAGCACTCCAGGGCCGGGGGGGCCGCGGGTGCGGGTGGGAGGCCGGGAGGAGGACTGGGGGACAGGCAGGCCCCCCGCTGATGGCCCATTGGGGGCCACTTCACGAGGCTCACCCTGAAAGAGAAGAGAGGTGCTGTCAGAGGGGGCGCCAGGGGCCAGCTCTGCTCCCTTAGCAAGAGAGGCCCAGCCGTGGGACAGACACATGGGTGGCAGGATGAGATGTACAGGGGGCTGGGGCTGGGATGTGGGAACAAGGGAAGTGACAGGCAGGGGACAGTGGGGGATCCCGGGGGGGGGGGTACCTGGGCACCCCGGGACGGGTGGTCCGTATCGGCCCTCGGGTACGTGTTAAAGGGCCGGCCAGCCGCCAGTTTCGCCCCGCCGGCCAGATTGGCAGGCTGGGGGGTGCCAACGTCAGGCCCGGAGAGGGGGCGTTTGTCCCGGGAGGACTCCTGGGGTACCCCTGAGCCCTCCCTGGAAGACTTGGGCCTCTTCTCCGGCCCGACCCGCCGCCTGTCACCACTGCTGCCACCCGCCTCGCTGTGACCGGAGACCCGGCCTCGGCCGCCCGCCTTCCCTGGGCCCCCTCTGGCCGTGGCGGCCCTCTCCTCCGGCATCCCGTTTTCCTGGCGGGCACGGGCGGGTGGCGGCGGGCTGTCTCTCCGCAAGGAGTTGGAGCGTGTCACCGACATGTTCTCAAACTCGTCCAGCAGCAGCGTGAGGGCCCCATCCTTGGCACCTTTGCTGCCCCGCACGATGGTCTGGGGTCCGGGGCAATGGCGGGGTGGGGCCGGGCAAGGAGCGGGGGGACACAGGACGTGCATCCGACACGCAGGACAGGACGACACAACACACACAGAAGACAAGACAGAGACGGAATGAAGCAATGCCATGGGGTGATGAGGGGTGGGCGTGTGGGGTGGGACCCTCCCCCACCGAGGACTCAGCTGCAGGGGTGTAGGTAGGGGGCGAAGGAGTACTCTGGGAAGTGTCCCCTTTGTTTTTGTCCTGCTCCCCAGACTGCGGGGAGACTCCTGCCCCGTGGGTGGAGGGGAGGGAGGGCAGAAGCCAGTCCGCCCACAATCAGCCCCGAGAGCTGCAAATTACAGGATGCTGCTGGGCACTTCCTCCCCAACCCTGAAACCACTCTCTGCTCCCCTGAAGGCCGAGGGTGGGGTACAGGGAGAGTCAGGAAGGCCTGGGCCTACAGTAGAGGCACAAGGATCCCGGGAGCAGGGTGGCAAATGCAGATGCACATGGGGACTGGTCTGTGTGCCGAGTGCATCCTGGGAGTGCATGCCAGTCCTCACCCTCCACGGCCACCACCCTGTCTCCCCCAGTCGTGGCCCTGCCCCTAACCCAGCTCCAGACACACGGGTCTCCTCGCTGCTCCCCCAACACACCAGGCGTGCTGCGCCTCAGGGCCTTTGCACTGGCCGGTCCCTCTGCTGGGAACACCTTTCCCAGGGCCCGAGCCCCCCCCCCTTTCAGGTCTTTCTCAAAACTGAGCTTCTCAGAGGGGCTTTTGCTGACCACCCAGGCTCTAAAATGCGAGCCCCTCACACTCCCTAGCCCCCTTCCCTGCTTCCTTTTTCTCCAGAGCACCTAACACCAGTCAACAGAAAGCACGCATGTATCCGCCCAGTGCCAGTCTGCCCAGTGGAATGTTCCCAAGGGCAGCAACTGTTTTTCCTGTTTCTGGTCCTGCATGTGGTCTCTGTTTCTGTTTCCTGTTTCTGGTCTCAGCACCCAGACCAGCGTGCGGCACACAGAAGGTGCTCTGTAAATGTTTGCTGAACTAGTGGCGGGGGGAATGGGGGAGATGGGCAGAGGCCACAGTGAGCTGAGAACATGGCACCTGCTGACTGGAGCCCTGCCCTACCGCTGTCAATTGCTGGCAGACAGGGACATGCGCCTAGGGCTTGCTAGTCGGCCTGAAGCCTGGGGACTTCCTCTAAGGTGCAGAAAACACTGATCCCACAAAACCCACCCAAGCCTGGCCTTGCCGGCGTCCCCAGGAAAGCAAGGCAGACACGCGGCCAGACTTCGAGGGTAGAATAAGGGACGGAGCGGGCCCTGGCAGGACTGGGGAGATTCCCAGCAAGGATCTGTAAGCACAAGTGCCCACGAGGCCCCAGGACAGTGCTGCCCCACAGGGGCCCTTTGTGTGACTTAAGCCAGGAGCCCCTTCCTCCCAGTGGGCATAGCCAGAGCTGGCAAGCCAGGCTGGGCATGGAACTGAGGCGGGTTGGGCAGGGCCCGCGGGCCCAGAAGAGCCAGGGCCTCACCTGGGAAGGCAGCTGCCCCCACTCCAGTGAGTCTGGCACAAGAAGCCAAAGAGAGAGACTGGGACGTGAAGTCTCTTGTTTTTTAAGTAGTAGCGAGGAAAAAGTATCCAAAAGCACCCTGTGTGGGCTGAATGAACACGTTAGTGGGTGCCACATTAAGACCCTGCACTTGTGTCTGTTGTCACTTGCTGACCCCGGGCCTCCTCCTCCCAGGCTGGGGCTGCGCACGGGAGAGGAAGAGGCAGCTGTGGGCCTGCCCCAGGTGCTGGCCTGCTGCCCGCCCATACTCCCGCCTCCACCCCCTTGGAGCAAACCTGGCAGAGCTCGCCCTGGCCCTCAGCCCTTCCCGGTCCCCACTGCCCTTGGGATAAAGTCCACGCTCCAAGGCTAGCTCCCTGGGCTCACCCTGCCACCAGGCCAGCCTCGCTGCAGGCTACGCCTGGGCACTGGGACCATGACTTGTAATGTCACATGGAGGCATGACAGGAGTTAAGAGCATGGGGCTTGGAAACAGACCTCAGTTCAAATCCCCATCCTGCCACTTTGTTCAAGATGGCAGGAGGAAAACCCCACTGTTTCTCACTCTGTCCTCCTTCTGAGACCCAGCATTTGCCACGATCCCTCCTCACTGGCCCTCAGGGCTCAGCGCGGTGTCCCCTCTCCGAGAAGCTTGCCTGGACCCCTGGTCTGGGTCAGGGGCCTCCTCTGGGCTCCCCCATCCCTGCTGTGACCACTTGGGGCTGTCACTGCCTGGGAACGGTCTGTGCCACCCACTGCCACAGGAGCTCTAGGAAGGCCCAGGACAGGTGTGGGGACAGGAGCACGGAGCTCTGGGCGTGAGGCTCCAGCAGAGGCAAGACTGGAGTCTGGTGTGGGGACAGTCGGAGGGGTCCGTGGGTGAAAGGTCAGTGCAGGCCCAGGGTGGGGGTGGAGGGCTGGGGCGTGTCCCTGTTAGGGTCAGCGAGGAGGAGGAGGTATGGGCCGCAGGGTCAGTGTGAGGTTACGGGCTGGGGCCGCCCCAGGGGGTCAGCGTGGTGGGTGGCGCCATACCTTCGGGGCCCCGGGCTGGATGGAGGTGATGCAGGCGGGGTCCACCAGTGGCTTGGGCCGCCGAGCCGACTCCTCGATCAGGCTCTGCCACTGGCGGGGCAGCCCCGTGAACTTCTGCTCGTTCTGGTCAAAGCCCGTGTGCACGCGGTGCTCGAAGTTGGACGGCGCCGAGATCTCCACCCGCTTCTTCTTCTTCCCAAACATGGCGCTGGGGCCTCAGTGCTGCGAGGGCTGAGGCTTGGGCTCCTACCAGGCCTGCAGGAGGACGGCGCCGGCGGGGTGAGTGGCGGGTGACAGGAACCTGTCCATTTCTTCCCCTCCTCTGCCCCTGCCCTGGGCCCATCGGTCTGTCTCCCACCCGGACCCGAGGGAGGCAGCAGCCGCCGCCGCCCCAGTCTGTGCCGCATGTGCAGCCGGAGGGGCCTGGGGACCCCACGTGGGGTCACATCCTCCCCTGCCCAGAACCTTCCTGCGGCTGTGACTCCCTCCGGCCACGAGGCCCCCACAGTCCACCCCTCCGCCTCTGCCCTCCTCCCCTGCCCTCCTCCCCTCTCCATGCCGCGGGGCCTTTGCAGGGCCGAACGCTCGGCCCCAGTGCCCACGCGTGGCTCCCTCCTGCCCTCCAGCAGCTCCCAGAGCCGTCGGTGAGTCCTCTCCTGCCACCCCAAGGCAAACGGCCCCAGGTCCCACCCCCTCCACCACCAGAACGTCATCGCCACGGGCCACGTCTCATCTGCCGGGCTCCCCCGAGTCCCACCCATGGCCGGCACCATGTGAACTCTGCAAACGGCGCCCCAGCTCGCCCGCCCGAGTCTGAGCCGGGAACACCACACGCCTCGGCCACTCACTCGGCAGATGGCTCCCGAGCCCTGCCGCAAGCAGGACGCCCAGGCACCCTACGGTGACACTCCCCTATCTCCATGATCTCTGTCGTCAGCCGGGCACTTACAACAGTACCAGGCACAGAGTAAATGCTCAATAAAAGCCGGGTTAAAAAACAAAGGCGCCTCAGGGGAGACACGCTGCTAGTGAAATGATGGATGGAAAGGCCAGCCCTCAGTCTCTGCCATGTGCCACCGGTGAGCCTGGGCAAGTGACTCAGCCTCTCTGTGCCGTGGACCAGCCCCCACAGGGCTGCAGTGAGGAGAAAGCGAGTGGACACGAGCCACACGCAGCCCTGGGGTCACACAGACCTGGTCTGATGCTGGCTGGGCTAGGAGTGCCCTCAGGCGGGTGACGTCTTCTCTCTGGTCTTCGGGTTACTCATCTGTAAAATGGGAAGGAAGCAACCATTCGCTTACTCACTCACTCATTCATTCATTCACCCCTAACTCTCCAACAGGCCTCCTCTGAGCCCAGCCCCGTGCTGCCTGGTGCCCAGGACACAGCAGGGACCAAGACAGCCTCTGACCTCGCGGGTGTTCATGTGGCACAAACAGACCGGCCCACACAGTGAGAGCCCAGCATGGCTGGGGCTGGGGGGCACCAGACCCCACCTGGAGGACCTCGGGCTGGGGAGGCATCCCAGGAGAGGGCCCGAGTGAGCTGAGGCCAAAAGATGAGGAGAGCCGTGCTAGGTGGGGGTGGGGTGGTTTCTGTCCTTTCCCGCGGGCTCCCCAGCCCTGGCGCCCAGCCCAGTAGGTCTCATGGACCTAGCGAGAAGAGAAGACGTTCCCAGTGTGTCTGTGACCACGTGGCCACCCCTGGCGCCTGCTTCTCAGGCTCCTTTCCTGTGGGAGCAGCTCGGAGGTGAGGCCACCACCCCTGGCCCAGAGGTAGGACCATCAATGGGGAGCCTTCCAGGGGAACCGGTTTGGCAGCGGGAGCCCAGTGGGAGGTGGGTGGGGACCCAGCAGCAAACCTGTCTCAACTGGTCCCAAGAGGCCGGCGGTGGTCAGAGCCAGGCCTGGCCGGGGCTCCCCCAGCTGGCCCTGGTTACCCACTCGCTCTGGATGGGGGATGCAACAGCCTGGGCAGGAAAGGGCCCCCTTTGCCTCTGCCCAGTCCTCCCTTCTAGCCTCCGTGCTAGGTGGCCCTGGCCCACCGCTGCCCCCCATCTCCCCGGGTGTCTCTCGGTCCGGTTCCCAGGGTGGTCAGTCCCCCACCTCTGCGCCCCGTGTCCTGTGACCTCACTGTCTTCCCAGATGTCCACCCATTCGGCCCACACCCAGCCCTGCTGCTCACCTTGAACTCTGCCTCACCCACCCAGCTCCCTCCTCCCACCGCCTGGGGGCGCCAGGCAGCTCCCGCAGCCCTGGGCAGGAACAGTCAGCCAGGTGACCCCCACCAACCCAGGAGAGGAGGGGCAGACCCCGAGGTGGGAGGAGCGCAGGATCAAGATGGGTGGGGACAGCAGGACACTGCCCGGACTGTGTGGCAGTCAAGCCCGCCAGCAGAGGTGGTTGTCCTGAGGTGGCTGTCCCACCATCCCACAGGTCGCAGTCCTCACCATAACCCCCCAAAACACCTCGCACCCTGCAGCCCTGTGTGACCCAGCAGGGGAAGGAGTGAAGGGACACACCTCCGGATATTTGCCTGGGGCCACCCCTTCCCTCTGGGCACAGCATGGAGGGCAGGACAAACAGAGGAACTGGCTCTGTTTATAGTGACCAGGCGGGTGGGAGCCCCACCCTGGCCCTGCAGGCAGCTCCAAGCCCTGCCCTTCCCCACCAGGCCCTCCCTGCCTAGCATGAGCCGGACCGCACAGAGGCCAGAGCCAGAGCCAGGCCTGGGAGGGAAGGAGGGAGCTGCCACAGAAGGATGGGGCTCCCAGGCCAGCCCAGAGCCTAGGAGCAGACAGCCCCAGGACTCAAAACCCCACTTTCTGTATCTGTCAAGTGGGGGTGAACCAACCCATGCTGGGAGCTCAATGCACAGAGCTAAGGCAAGCAACTCTGCGCTCTGTGCCTCAGTTTCCTGCTCTGTTAAAAGAAGGCAATGACAGTAGCTGCTTCCTGGAGTTTTCACAAGGAGTCACAGAGCACACAGGGCGCTGATGGCCTGGCCCAGAGAGGGGAGGTTAGGATCACAGCATGGCAAATCACACACGACAAGTGTCACTGTCACAATAACAGCCAGCACTCATTGAGCACCTACTGTGTGCCACTCCTCCTCTAAGCACTTTACCCAGAGTCCCTCATTTAATCTGCACACCTGACCCTGGGGGAAGGCGCCATTACGAGCACCAAGTTACAGACAAGAACGAGGCACAGAGAGGGCATCCTATTTACCCAGGTGGCACAGCCAGGGTGCAGCAGAGTGGGCACCATACTCCAGGCCTTGTCTAACCCCCAGAGCCTGCCCCCCCACCCCACCCCCCACCCTGCTTCCCGGAATTAACAGCAGCTGCGCGCAGAGATTAGCGGGCCTCGCCTGCTCTGTGCTAACCCTGTTCTGTCCCCACTAGCAGCCTGTGAGACGGGCGCTCACCACCCCAACTCGCAGACAGGAAACGGAGGGGAAAGCCCTTGTCCAGGACGTCCACGTGGGGAGAGGTCGCTCTGAACCTGGCAGTGGGACACAGAAGACGGGGCTCCCATCTGCCTGCCCTGCAGCCCTTGAGCGCTGTGGTTGGTTTTGTCTGGTACTATTATCACCTCCGAGGCTGGTCCTGGCCTCTGTCCCTCTCTCCCCATCCCCCCCGTCCACACCCAGACCCCGTCCTCCTCTCCTGCCCTAGTCCCTCCTGGGCCCATGTGACCTGGCCTGCAGCAGAAAAGATGTTTGAAAACCAGTCCCTGCCGCCAAGGGTGGCTTGTTGAGGCTCGGCTCCGGTACTTCCACCACCACGAGGGGACCCACAACCCCACACAGACGCCCACGCTCGGCTCAGCCGCCCTGCAGCGTCCGTGCGGCGGCCGTGCCGACCCATTTTACAGGTGTGGAAACAGCTCACCAAGGTAAGATCTCTCACTGAGCTCACCAAGCAGAGCTGGTCTGGAAGACCTCTGACCCATTCCAGAGTCAGCATCCTTAACCCTTTTCTGGCTCCCAAACTCCTCCCCATGGCCCCCGGTCCCTGCAGAATCCCCCTGTCACCTCGCCGCCCTCCTCCCCTCCCGCTGCCCCAGCCCCTTGGCCTCCCTGACGCTCCTCAAATCCTGGACGTGTTCCTGCCTCAGGGCCTTTGCACAGGCCACAGGCCGCCTGGACTCTCCTCTCACTGATCAGTACACGCCTGCCCCTACGAAGGTCTGTGCTCTGTGCCCAAATGTCCCTGCTCCTGTCTTGTCACCCTCTACACCCCTTTCTCTGCTTTATCTTTCCTCACTGCACTCACCACACCCACTGTGTGCGTGTGTAATGCTTTGGCGTCTGCCTCTCCCCCTAGAATGCCAGCTTCACAGGGGCAGGGACCATCGTCGCCTGTCCTGTTGCCTCCTGCACCCCAATGCCCGTGTGGCCGGCCTATAGCAGGGACCTGACGAACATCTGGCGAACAAACCAATCCATCTGCACCCGCTGGACTTCACCCCCGCTCAGAGCCTCGCACAAGGCTCTGGTAGCACTTGGGGGGCTTTTCTGGAGAAACACCAGGGCCCCAGAGGCAGCGGGTGAGGCGGTGATGGCAGAGCGCGGGGTGCAGAAGGACGGCGCGTGGCCCCTGCTGCCAGCTGGGGCACGGACGCCTCCGAAGTCCAGTGCTTGATGCCACGAATTTGGGCAGTTTACACCCTACTCGAAAAGGTTTATTTCAATTTTGAAAAGCTGTGAATCCTCTAGTAGGTGGGACAGGCAGCACTTGACCTGGCCTAGCAAAAGCTTCGAATTTTCCAGTTAACCCTGCAACCCTCCTGTTCTGCCCTCCGATGTCATATGAGAAAAAATGGTACCACCCCAGCACCCGCCGTCCCAGGCAAGCAGCCCGGGTGGAAGAGATCCGCTAGTGCCATGAAGCTGCCGTGTCTGTGTGTGTGTGTGTGTGTGTCCCCGTGCACTAACAGTCTGGGGGGGCAGGGTGAGAGCAGGGCGAGCAGGCAGGAGGTGGCTGTGACGGTCCGTGGGAAACAAGCGGACAGGACCTCGAGGGGGTGCAGAGGGGGCAGTTCTGGGCACGCTCTGAAGGTGGAGGTGGCAGGACATGCGGCAGACCGACGGCGCGCCACAGGCAGGGCCTGGCCTGGTCCTGCTCAGCACAGCACCTGGCCCGGTGCCCGGCACGTCCTGGCGCCCAGTCCCTTCCCTCCAGAGCCCTCGGCATCAGCTAACGCGTCACACAGTTATTCCTCTGCCTATTGCTGTCCTCTCCGCTAAGTCGGTCGCTCGCACAGGCAGGGACGGCGATTTGGAAGTTACTGCTGCATCCCGGTGGCTGGGGCAGCGCGAGGCCACAGCGGGCGCCCCTGCGTGACAGCTGACTTGCCCGGCCTGCGCCAGGCGTGCAGACCAGCCACACTGGGCCCTCGGCACCGGCCTGAGCGGTGGGAGTCCTCTTCCTTCCTGTTTCCCAAACCAGAAAACTGAGGCCCAGGGAGGGGAAGTCACTGCCCAGGGCCACCCAGCGCCAGGCCATAAACATATCCACTCTGTCCTACAGAGAAGGACTGTCGACGCCCTCAGCCTCCCGCTTCTTCCAGCCAGCCGAGGCCTCCGCTCCAGAGAAAGGGCCCCAGACATTTATGCGATAAGAACTGGGTAGTCTCTGCCCTGCTGACAATGACCAGAAGCCAGATTAGGAAAGCTGCCCTGGGCAGGACGGAATTTGAAGAAACGCTAAACAAGCGAACTCACAAAATTCTCCAAGGCTCCCTGCTTGGCTCCCACACCTCAAACACTGTGACTTAACAAGGCCCTGCTCGGCCGGGCTCTGCCAACCACGCAAGCCTCATCTCCTCCCCTCACTTCACTGTGAGCACGCGGCCTCCTCCTTGTAACGGCTTGAACACATCAGAGCTTGTTCTGACCGCAGGGCCTTTGCACCTCCTGTTCCCTCTGCACGGAACTGCATGGCTTACCCTGTCTTGACATTCAGGTCTGAACCTCCCCAGAAAGGCTGTCCCTGACCCACTAACAACATGTGCACCCTCCCGGGCGCGGAAACCCCGGCCCGCACGCGGTCCATCTCCCCTGCCATGCAGCCCCCGATACGCACACACGAGGCCATCCACAGACACCGGGAGACGCACTGTGCAGCAACTACTGGCCACAACACACTCTTGTCCTCTCATCACAGACCCAACGCACAGCAACGGGCACAAAGACATCCCATAATACACAAGCACGCTCGCACACATGCACATGCGTGCACACAGACCATCCCTACACACAGACGCACGTGAGGATGCCAGCAGCTGACACACTACACACACAGAGCCCCAGAGAGCATCACGCAGACCTGCAGAGTGGACACCCAGCCGCATGACCACGGCCCCAGCCACACGCGCGCTGGGCGGCGGGAGACAGTGGCAACCTACCCTCAAACCCACGACGTCCGCGCACCCCGGCAGCGGCCCTGACAGGAGTGTGGGACCGGAGGCTGGCGGCCAGGGGTCAGCACTTGCTCGCTGTGGGGCACGGGGAAGGGACCTCCACCTGGAGCCCCAGTTCCTGCCTCTGGAAGAAGGGTGCCAGCACAGCGTGCCCCAGAGGGGGCGTCCGAGGCACCAGCGGGAGAGCGTGCGGGACGCAGTCCTCCAGCCTGGGCCTCGCGCAGAGTAAGCGCTCAGCGATCGGAAGGGCCAGCACGCTCAGCCCGTCCACGGCTGGGCCCCCAGACAAGCTGCAGACGGACCTGGGACCCCTCCGCGAACACTGTGAAGACCCGGAGACGCAGGGACTCCAGAACAGACCCACACACATACAAGTGACCCTGGGGGAGCCACAGACACACACCACAGGCCCATTGTCCCCTAGAAACACAGGGACATGTGTGCACATGCACAATCCCATGGACGCTTTGGGACTGCCAGATTTGCCGGGAAAGCCATCCCCCCAAGAATATTCCCACAATACTAGACTAGACGAGAGACCCACATGGCCCTAAACCCCAGATGGACCAGACACACCCACAGTCTAGAGTCGCCCAGAGTGGCTCAGTGAGGCTGAGCCCTGAAGCCCCTCCCCCTGCAAACCAGACCCCAGGAACATGCTCGCACAGAGAGGGACAGGGACCTGTGCTCAGACACCTAGTAAGTCCCTAGCAGACAGGCACCTGCCACCCCGTACACACAGGAACATGGTGACCCCGCCCCTGGCCCTAAGAAAGGCGTGGCCCCTCACACGTGTTCACGCTGGCTCCAGCGGCCGGTGGCAGGACTGGGCCCCCCCCCTCAGTCCAGCCCTCCCCTCGCCGCCCCTCCTGCCTGAGGCCCGGCCAGCTCACCTCCACCATCCTCTCCCTGCTTCCAGGGCCACCCTCCGTGTGGCAGGCTGGCAGACAGGCAAGGCTTCCAGCAGGGACAGCAAAGAGTGGGGATCGGGGCTCCCCTGGCCCTCGACATGGGCACCGACCCCAGAGAGCTGCCGGGCCTGTGCCCTAGGCTCCCCAGCAGCGCTGGCCAAGCAGCCCTGCCCTGGCGGGAGCCTCGCCTCGCTGTGGCTTCCACCCACGGAGGGCGGGCGGGAGGCGGGCCGAGCCGGGAGCAGGGGTGGGTGGGCCGGGGCCATGTGGCCCACAGCTGCCCAGACGGAGGGAGGGGCTGCACAGGGACCCCAAACACAGTCCTTGCTCCAGCAGAGTTGGTCCCCCACTGACACAGGCACACTACACCCCTTCACTCCCACACCGGGCCAGGGCCCAGGGCAGCAGCGAGTACGCAGAGCAGGCTGAGCCAGCAGTGCAGCCGGTGGGGCAGCCAGGTTAGAAGCAAGGCGGGGACGGCAGGGGTGGCAGGGGTGGCTAGTACAGACAGACCCCAAGGAGTGGGAACGGGCTGCAGAGCTGGGCCATCCCTCCGCCCCCCAGGCTGGAGTCCACCATGTGCTCCCCAGGGCACGACGAAAGGGGCCGTTCCGTCCTTACCCCGCGGCTCAAGCACACGGCGGCCGGCTCAGAACCCCCGTTCCAGGACAGACAGACGACGCTGCCTCACTTCTCCCTTCGAATCCCACTTCCTCTGCGAAGCCTTTGCTGGCCAGGGCAAGGCCCCACGTGTCATCTGCTTCTGCGTGGTGACCTGTCTGTCCTCCCCAGGGCTGAGAGACGCATGAGGCACCAGGGCCACATGGTTCATCCCCGCTCACCCTTGGGCACCTTCGCGTCCAGGAAGCCCTCCCTGACACCCAGGCTGGGTCAGCACGTCCCCTGGGCTCCATGCCAGTCCTGGCTGTCACCGTCTATGACACGTCTGTCTCTCTCCCGCATTCACACATTCGCTGAGCTCCCAGCACACACCAGGCCGGCCTGTCAGAGGCCCTGGGAACTCAGCGTGAACAAACTAGACAGAACTCCTTGCTCCGGGGCTGGGGGACATTTGACATCCTAGACGGACTCCACTGGGCTCCGGTCCAGGGAGCAGCAGGGACCGGATCTGCCCGGTGGCCATGCTCACAACAGGAGCCCCGTCCATGGCAAACCCAGTGAGCGAGTGGCCCAGGCAGGCAGGTAGACAGAGAAGCCTGTGTCCTTCCCCCTGCCCTGCTCTGGCACACCCCTCGCTCCCACCACAGCCAGCTCCCCGGGGACAGATGCTATCTCCACACACGCGCAGGCTGGGCGGCTACACTCGCTCCATGGGCCAGGAACTCCCATCTACCCACCTTCCATCCACACTGGCCCATCTGCCCACCACACCAGGGTTCCGAGGAGGGGCTGGGCCGGGCCCTGGGCCCCAGCAGTGCAGGTCTAGGGGACCCCAGAGGTCCCAGACTTCAGGCCACCTCCTCCCCCGTGGGGGTGGGGCACCTGTCAAGCAGCCACCCAGACAGGAGCCAGGCGGGGCAGGCTCTACAAACCAGACGGGCTGGTTTGGGCACCCGTGGGGGAGGCGCATCAGGACGAGGCTCTGGCCAGGCCAGGAAACTAGGTCCATGGAGAGGAGGAGAGAGAGGAGAGGGCTGGACTGAGTGATTCTCAGCTACTAACAATTTGCCACATTTGGGCTCATCTACCCCTTTTATTTCCTTTTCTTCTCTCAGTAGCTCACTGCAACATCAAAATCCTGGGCTCAAGCAATCCTCCTGCCTCAGCCTCCCAGAGTGCTAGGATGACAAGCGTGAGCCACTGTGCCCGGCCTCTGATTCTTTATATTTAATACAGGCACAAGGTTCAAAAGGCAAAGGGCAAACGGTGACAGGATGTCCTCCTGCCCTGCACCAGCTCAGTCCTGGAGGCAACCCCTACTAGAGGTTTTTTTTCCTTTTTGAGAGATCCTAAGCACACTGCACATGCACGTGTGTACATACATGCTTACACACTTTAAAATGAACACACAAATGGCAGCACACTACATACGTTATTCTGCATGTTGCCTTTCTCAAAAACATTCTCTGGCTCTCCCATGCTGCGAGACACTTGGGAGGAGTTTGGCAGCATCCAGTCACGTTGAAGACACACTCTGGACCAGGCAAGTGCTCTCCTGGGCACAATACAGGCAAAAGGCGGGTATGGGGCCAGGGAGCACGTGTGGGAAGGTTCACAGCAGCACAGTCAGCTAGAGACTGGAAACAAGATAAACGCTTGTCCAAAGGAGATGGCGAATGAATGGGATCTACTGGCTCCAAGGAGAGCACACAGCAGGGGGACTATAGGCACACGCCTCAAAGCCTAGCTAATGTTTAAAAGTTTTTTAGAGATTCGGGGTCTTGCTATACTGCCCAGGCTGGTCCCAAACTCCTGGGCTCAAGTGATCCTCCCGCTTCAGCCTCCCAAAGTGCTGGGATTACAGGCATGAGCACCCAGCCTGTATTAAGTTTTCAATCCTCAGACTGTCAAATCTGCAAATGCAGAACCCATGGATGCGGAGGACTGACTATGCATGCAGTAGTCCCCCCTTATCTGCAGGGGCTACGTTCCAATTCCCCAGTGGATGCCTGAAACCACGGAGAGCACCGGACTTGATTTAGTCGGAACACGTTTCTGTTCATGTCTTCCACCCACAAACTTAATGCCCTTTCCACCTTAACTAAGCACTTATCACACCCTGTGGCTGCAATTTTTGCAGTTTGAGGTGCAACATCAAAACGAGCACCAATTTCTTTTCCTTCTTCACAATTTCACAGAGAGAAGACTGTTCTTACCGTAGATCTAAGCAACCTCAGCATACGATTTTTTTGCTTTTCCTTAGTACCTCGAGAACGTTCCCCCTCTTCACGTCAAGGAAGCACCTTATGGCTTCTCTTTAGCATATCTAGCATCACAACTTTTGCGCTTTGGGGCCATTATTAAGTAAAACAAGAGTTACTTGAACACAAGCACTGCGATACTGCGACAGTCAATCTGCTAACCGAGACGGCTGCTGGGTGAGGAACAGACGGGCAGTATACACACCACGGATGTGCTGGACAAGGGGATGATTCACACCCCGGGCAGGATGAAGCGGGACAGCTCAAGATCGCTTCACACTGCTGAGAATGGCATGTAATTTAAAATGTGTGAATTGTTTATTTCTGGAATTTTCCACGTAATTCTTTTTGGACAGGAATTGACCACGGTAACTGAAACCACAGAAAGAGAAACTCTGGATAAGGAGGGGACAACGGAATACGTATGTACGTCTTCGTGATCTTTCCATGCCTTGATCTTGGCAAAGCCCTGCCTTGCGGCTGGAGCAGCTGTGTGGAAGGGCTGTGATGCCTTGAGCGGTCCCCGTGGGGACAGGCGGCTTCCAGTCTTTTGCTCTCACGAACGGTGCAGCGATGCCAAACATGTGCGTCCATCGTTGCACAGGTGTGCAAGCGTGTCGGAGGGCAAATGCCTAGAAGTGGAATTGCCGCGCAAAGCTCCCCACTGCCAAGCGGCCCCAGGTATGGGCTGTCCCCATTCACAGGCACTCGGCAGCACCGGGGACCGAGTCCCCTTGGCCTTCAGCACAGTGTGCTGCCAGCCTCTCTGATCTCTGCCAGACAGGTGAGGTCTGCCCCTCTCAGCCTAGTTTTCATTTGTCTTTTTCTGCTCAGTAGGTTGAACAGCCTTTCATATCTATAAAGGCCATCAGAATGCCCATCCAGGGGTGAGGAACCTGTGACCTTGGGGCCACATGTGGCCTTCTGGATCCTTGAGTGTAGCCTTCTGACCGAATCCAAATTTTACAGAACAAATCCTTCCTTTTTGAGACAGAGTCTCACTCTGTTGCACAGGCTAGAGTGCCATGGCGCCATCCTAGCTCACAGCAACCTCAAACTTCTGGGCTCGAGCAATCCTCTGCCTCAGCCTCCCGAGTAGCTGGGACTACAGGCATGCGCCACCATGCCCAGCTAATTTTTTCTGTATGTTTTTAGCTGGCCAATTAATTTCTTTCTATTTTTAGTAGAGACGAGGTCTTGCTCTTGCTCAGGCTGGTCTCAAACTCCTGACCTTTGAGCGATCCTCCCACCTCGGCCTCCCAGAATGCTAGGATTACAGGCATGAGCCACCGCGCCCGGCCAGAACAAATCCTTTTAATAAAGGGATTTGTTCTCTGAAGTTTGGATTTGGTTGGGGGCTGCACTTGGGGATGTGGAGGGCCAAATGTGGCCTTGAGGCTGCAGGGTCCCCACCGACCTCTGTAAGCCTAACCTGACCGTGTCCTCCTGCTGAAAACCTACTCGGGCCCACACAGCTAGCGCCATCCCCTCACCAGGGTCTGCCCACCTCTCTGGCCTTATCTCCCCACTCTCCTCCCCAGCAGCCTGCTCTGGCTGCACACAACCCCGTCCCTGTGTTCAGGGATTCCACGCACGGAAATCCAACGCGTCTCCATGTGCCACTGTGCTGGGGCTTATAGGGCAGCATCACGCAAATGAAACGGGACGTTCCAGCGGACGCGGGCTAGCTGGAGGGACCTGAGGAAGGGCGGGCGGCGGGAGGCAGGCCACCAGAGAGCAAGGGCAGCCGACGTGGGCGCTGAGGACAGGCCTGGGTTGTGAAGCTGTAACTCCTCTGCCCCGGGGAGGATGGGATCAAGGGGCCTGGGTGGGTGCAGGGATGAGTGACAAAGACGCAGGGATGAGTGACAAAGACGCAGCACTGGTCCAGGCAACTGACGATGGCAGCCGGGACAGCAGGAGCTGGAGAGAGAGGGACAGACCCGAGCTGTGTCTACCACGGAAAAGCAACACTTGTTGATGCGTCAGACACCAAGGCTGAAGACGAGGGCAGCGTCAAGGATGACTTTGAAAGTAGGCCCATGACAGTGCTACCCGCCACATGAGAGCCCTAGGGGAGCTCAACCTGGAGAGAGAGAAAAAACAAGCAAGTGGGAGGGGCCCTCCACCGCTCCTGAGGCCAGCTGTCCGCTCAGTTACAGCAATCTGGATAGCATGACACAAACACAGAGAGCGGTGTGACAGGACAGAGCCCAGAGACAGACCTGCGCAGATACACCTAGCTGGTTTCTCAAAAATTATTTTTTACTGAGGTGAAATACACATAGTATCGATCATTTTAACTATTTGTAAGTGTACGGTTCAATGGCATTAAATGTACTCACAGTTGGATAACCATCAGTCTACACACAAACATTTTTTTTTTGAGACAGAGTATCACTCTGTTGCCCGTGCTAGAGTGCCCTGGTGTCAGCCTAGCTCACAGCAACCTCAAACTCCTGGTTCAAGCAATTTTCCTGCCTCAGCCTCCCGAGTAGCTGGGACTACAGGCATGTGCCGCCATGCCCAGTTAATTTCTTCTATATATATATTTTTAATTGGCGAATTAATTTCTTTCTATTTATAGTAGAGACGAGGTCTCACTCTTGCTCAGGCTGGTTTCGAACTCCTGACCTTGAGCGATCCGCCCGCCTTGGCCTCCTAGAGTGCTAGGATTACAGGCATGAGCCGTACGGTGCCCGGCCGTACACCCAAACATTTTTATCATCCCAAGAAAAACTGTACCCATTAAACAATAGCTCCCCCTTCCCTTGTCCTCTTGGCCCCTGATAACATTTATTCTGCTTTCTGCCTCTTTGCATTTGCCTATTCTAGGTACCTCATACGAGTGGAGTCACACAGTGTTTCTCCTGTGTCTAGCTTATTTCACCAAGCGTCAGGTTTTCAAGGTCTGTCCACATTTTAGCATCTATCGAAATTCCATTCCTTTTCCTGGCTGAACATTCTATCGTGCCCATTCGCCACATTTTGTCAATCCATTCATCTACTGACAGACACGGGGTTGCTGCCACTTTTTGGCTATTGTGAATAATGCTGCCATCGGCCTGGGTTACAACTATCTGTTGGAGCCCAGCTTTCAGTTCTGTTGGATGAACGCCTGGGAGTGGAATTGCTGGGTCATATGGTAATTCTATGTTTAAACTTTTGAGAAACTGCCAAACTGTTTTCCATAGCGGCTGCATCGTTTTACATTCCCACCAGCAATGCATGGGGTTCCAATTTCTCCACATCCTCCCGACACTTGTTATTTTTGTTTTTTTGATAGTAGTCATCCTTGCAAGTGTGAAGTGGTATCTCATTGTGGTAAGTGATTCTTGACAAAGAAACATACGCAATTCAGTGGAGGAAAGATGGCACTTTCAACACATGGTGCTGGAACAACTGGACATCCATATGCAAAAACCCAAACCTTGATCTAAACCTCACACTTTGTATAAAAATTAAGTCACAGTGAATCATGGACTTAATGTAAAACTATGAAACCTTTAGGGGGAAATAAAACAGGAGAAAATCTTCGGGATCTAGGACAAGGCACAAGGTTTTTAGAGTCGACAGCAAAAGCACAAGCCATAAAAGAATAAATTAGTCAAGTGACCCCACCAAAACTAAAACCCTTTGCACTGCAGCAGTCCACATGAAAAGTCTAAAAAGACAAGCTATAAACTAGGAGAAAATGTTTGCACATCACAGATCTGGCAAAAGGCTCGTATGCAGAATAAAGAACTCTTAAAACTCAACAGTAAAAAAAACGCCAAACAATCCAGCAAGAAAATGGACAGAAGACATGAAAAGATGTTTCTCCAAAGAGGATAGCCAGATTGCAGATAACCACATGAAAGGATGCTCAGCATTATTAGCCATCAGAAAAATGCAAATTAAAGCCACCATAAGATATTGCTACATACTTATTAGAAGAGGCAAAATAAAAACAGTGACAATACCAAGTGTTGGTGAGGGTGTGGAGAAACTGGATTGTCTTACATTGTTGGTGGGAATATAAAATGATCCAGTCTTTCAAACACGTAACCACCATAATATTGCCCAGAAATTGTACTTCTGGGTATTTGTCCCAAAAAAACCCCAAAATTTACATTTACACAAAAATCTGTATGTAATGTTATAGCTGCTTTGTTTGTAATACCCCCAAACTAGAAACAACCCAGATGCCCTTCAGTAGGAAAATGGTTAAACAAACTGTGGTGCATCTACACCACGAAATAGTACTCAGCAATAACTATCAACACACAACTGCGCGGCTGAGTCTCCAGAGAATTATGCTGAGTGAATAAAGTCAATGCAAAAACGTTACATACTGGACAATTCTGCTTACATAACGTTCTTGCAATGACAGAATTTAAAAAATGGGGAACAGGTAGAAAATTGGTTGCCAGAGGTTTGGGATAGACAGGGGAGGGACGTGGCTATAAAACAGCATTAGGAAGGATCTTTGTGATGGAATGTTCCCTACCTTGACTATACCAATGTCAACACCCTGGTTGTGATCTTGTACCACAGTTTCGCAAGAGGTTATCACTGAGGGAACAGGGAGCGCTTGTGACTCCACAATGATCTCAAAATAAAAAGTTTACTTCTAACCCTGCTCCTCTTTCAGGCCTCAGCTCAGATGTCTCCTCCTCCAGGAAGCCTTCCCTCATTTTCTGGGCTGGAGCCCTGGCTTCTCCTATCACAGCTATCACAGTCTGACCTGTCCTTGCCCCAAGGTCACTCTGGGCTGTCCCTGCCTGGGCCCATGTCTGTCTCCCTGTCTGGGCTGTCTTCTGTGAAGGCAGGGCGGCGCTGAAGGGCTAGACTCAGAGGAGGTAAACAATGAATATCTACAAAACAAACAAGAATGGCAATAACGACAATGACCCTGACAGCTAACCCTCATTAGGAGCTTTCTGTGTGCCAGGTCCTGTGAATGCTTTACATGGATGAAATAACCCTGACACAACCCTGTTTTATAAATGGGGAAACTGAGGCTAACAGAGGCGGGACAGGGGTTGCTGCATGCCTAACCTAGGCCACCAGCTGGATCTGCAGCCTTCAATAGTGACCTCCAACCAGAGGGCTTCCCCATGACAGGCTGCCTGAGACTGCCTAACAGGGCCAGGGGGTGGAGGAAGAGAAGGGACCCGCCTGCCCCCAGCCCCTGATCCATCCCCTCCTGCAGGGAAGGAAGGCCCTCGTGGCACAGACAGACCCCCGGGGCACCAGAGCCTCCTTCGTACCTTACAGGCACTCCGGGAAGGGCCCTACACATCAAGGGCCTGTAGCCGAATCCCACTCGGAGATCGGGGAAGCCGGCAGTGCTCTCCGAGGACAGGAAACGTCCACTTCCACTGGAGGCTGTTGCTTCAAACCCGGATGGACTCGGGGGTTGCAGGCCTGGGTCAGAGGAGCCCAGAGCACCCTCCTGAGCCCTCCTCAGGGCAGGGCTGCTTTCCTTTGGCTCGGGGAGGGGGCACGTCTGACCCCTGTTGGGGACCATTCTTCTTGGCATGGGCCTTCACTTACCCACCCAGAGAAATCTCAAGAGCCAAACTCTGAGAGCAAGCTGCAGCCCAGTGCTGTCAGCGTCAGACCACTGACACTGCGGTTTAAAACCTGCGGAACGACACTGGGACCCGAAGGCCTGGGACTTGGGAGAGGGCACCTGGGGGCTGCAACTGTGACAAGAGTGTTTTGTCTTTTAGCCAGGCTGTGGGCCCAAGGGGGTCCAGTAGGTGACTCTCTATTCTCTGGGTGGTGTCTGACATGTTTCATAATTTACCAGAAAAGAGGCAAGAATGAAAAGGAAGGAGGGAGGTTGGATTTACTTGATGGTACTGGGGAAAGCAGGCGGGCGGGGCTCTCAGGGAGCTGCAGTGCTTGACTTCTTGATCTGGGCGGTGGTTCCATGGGTGTGTGTGCTAGAATTGCTCATTAAACTAAACATGGAGGTTCTGTGCACCCTTCTGTTTACATGTCAGATTCTACACCACTGTGCAGGAAAAACCAGGGAGATCGATCTTGACAACTAAAAGCTTTCTCCGTATTTGCATGTGCCTGCCAACAACCTCCCTCTGTCTCCCCTCATCTCTTTGCTCTCTGGCTTTACCACGAGTATGTACACACACACACACACACACACACACACACACACACACACACACACACGCTCCCCAGGGCTGTGACTGCCACCGCGACCACAGCAGCAGTCTTCCTCCCTCGTAGCTCAGGCCTGTTTCCTGCAAGGAAGACAAAGGCCTGAAAGCAGCCAGGCCCTGAGCCCTCTGCAACACCCAGGTGTCGCCACACATCACCACTCTCCTGTCCTGCCCTTGTCACATTCCCCAGGAAGCCTTCCTGCCCTGGAACCCCACAGCCGGCACACAAAGTAGAGGGAGCTATTATTATTCAAGATCATGTAAAGTGTCCCCATGGCAGGGACAGTGCCTGGCTGGCTCATCGGTGCCCTGTGCTGGAGACACAGGACAGCACTAAGGCCACCACAAAGCACTACGTGCGGGCACCACGCTGGTGCCAAACAAGATGGCGAGGAGGGCGCCGTCAACACCCTGCTTTGCAGAGGAGGAGATGAGGCTCAGAGAGGGGAGGGCCAGCCCGAGGTCACCAGCCCTCTGCGCCCGGCACCGGGGTAGCTCCGAGCCTCAGCCCTTCCGGTCCCTCCTGTCCTGCTTCTGTTGGATCTGCGTACAGCCTTCTTGGGAGAGACCTAAGAGTTTTTCTTCAATCCACTCACTCTTTTTTTCTTTCCTTATGGGGTGTGTGTCAGAGCCACACAGCAGGTCTGACCTGGGCCTAAGTCCACTCACTTCACCAAATTCATTCTTTCATTCCCTCATGCACTCAACAACCCTTCATTACAAACCCAGTGGGTGCCAGCCACTGTTCCAGGCACTGAGGACACAGTAGTGAACAAGACAGAGTCCCCATCCTCTTGGAGCTGACATTCCAGCTGACACTAGACAACACACAAGTAAACAAGTAGAAGACGGGACAGAGAGTGACAGGGTGCTCTTTCAGAGGGCAGAGTCAGGGAGGTCTGGGGGCGGGGGTGGCATGTGAGCAAAGACTGGACGGATGAGAGGAACCGCATGGGGATCAGGGATGAGCATTCAGGGTGGAGGGAACGGCCAGGGCGATGGCCCTAGAGCTAGAGCCCGTGGCTGGAAGGGAGGGAGGGGAGAGTGGAGGTCAAAGCGATCTATACTAAAATGCAGAAGAAGAGAAACAGCAGCTCCAGAGCACCAGAGTCCTCACCACAGTCCTCCAAGGGATGGATGGTCACCACCCCGCTGCAGACGAGGAAGCAGGGGAGAGGCTGGGAAAGCTGCCCAGGGTGACACAGCTGGCCAAGGGTGGAGCCGGGGTGGGAGTCTACTCTGCCTGAAAGCGTAACCACCAGTAACCACCAGGCCACGTGGAAGCGGGCAGTGCTCAGCTGGGGGCCGGCAGTCCCAGCAAAGCAGCAGCCCAAGGCCACGCGGTAATGACCTCAGCTTACCTGACGCTGGGGCCAATGCGCACAGCCCTCTGCGCCCAGGCTCCAGGGAGTTCCCAGCCTCAGCCCTCGGGTCCCTCCTGCCCTTCAGCTGCTGGACCTGGGCACCAGCCTTAATGGGACTGACCTAAGAGTTTTTCTTCCATCCACTCACTTTTTTTTTTTTTACTTAATTCATTTTATAACATGACAGTCACACAAACATTAAATCACCCTAATGCTCACACATAGCACCACCTCTGATGGTGTTTCTGCCAGAACAGACCAAACCTGAATTAGATTGAGCCTCTAGACCTCAGTCCCCACTTACAGGGAGCACAGAGGACAGGAACCCTGCGATGCCACCACAAGGACGTATGAGCTGGCTCCAAACCCTCTGCGACAAACAGCCCAGGTCTTCCACAGATAAACAACTACAGCAGCGAGCGCAGAAGAGCTGCTGGGGAAATCCTGCAGGTGGAAGAAGACTTGAGAGGCCCAGTGACCAAAGGCAAAGTGGAGACCCTGTCTGGGCCCAAATCAAACTGAAAAAAGGATTATGAGACAACTGAGGAAACATGAGGATATTAAGGAATGCCTGTTTATAGAAAAACCTGAAATATTTCTGGCTATATGTTTGGGATTTGTTCTGAAATAATCAAGGAGGTGGGGGTGGGGGTATAAATGACAAAGCCTGGTCATGTCTGGAACCTGCTGGGGCTGGTGACAGGGACGTGGGGAGGGCAAGAGCCCATCCTTTGGAGTATGTGCGAACATTTCCATCATACAAAAAGTGCTCAGCATTTTACGATCGGAAATGTGACCTAGTCGTAACAGCGAAGCATCTCGGATCACTCCCTGTGAACCCTAACTGCTAAATCCAAGCGCACACCCTGCCTCTCTAATAACTGGGATGGTAATGACAGTAACAGTGACCGCAATGACATGACGGCAGCCTCTTCTGAACGTCACACGCTGACTCACTTAATCCTCCCAGCAACCCTGGGAGGCAGCTAGAATCATTATCCGCCTGCTCCAGATGTGGGGCTCAGAGACATCTGAGGCTCTGGGCCTTGCCCGAGGTCACAGGGGAGGCTGCGCTGGAGCTGGAGAGGCGAGGCGGGAGGGGGAGCCGGGCTCCCAGCCCTTCCCTGCAGAGGGATGAGGGGAGAGGAGGCCAGGGGAGCCCTCAGCGAATGGGGACAAATGGGGACGCAGGGGGGCACTGGCTATCATTCCCCTCGTTCCCATCAAACAACAAAGCCTCTTTATTCACATCTGTAGCACGAACCTTTGATGGAATTAAACACCTGGCCAGTGGGCAGTCCTACGCCTCGGGAGCCTGAAATGCTAACTAGCAACGGATGATAACACCAGATTTGGGGGCCCGTGGAAGGGTCTGGTGTCACAGGGCGTGTCAGAGTCCGCCCTCGCGGACAGACCTCTCTACAAGGTTGCAGAGCAGGCCCTAGCACCCCCAACTGTCCATCCCATGCTGTGCACCACCACCCCCCCGCCCCCCAGACCCAGGTGTGAGGAGCGGCTAAGGAGGCCAGCACAGTGACATCAGCATCCTTCCCATCAGAAGGATGTCCCAGGCCTGCAGAAATCATCTCCTCTCTGCGGCTTCAGCTGGATCCTGCCTCAAAACAGAGAAGCCTAGAAGCTTCTGCCAGGTGAGGGGGGCAGCAGAAATGCAGGGAGGAGAAGGAAGGAGACAAGAGACAGAGAAACAGGAAGCCGAGAGGAAATAGAGAGAGATGAGAGAAGAAATGGAGAGTGAGGGGGAGATGGAGAAACAGCCCGGATAGACATCCAGACAGCCCAGGGATGGGAAGACAAGGTGGTGACAGAGGCTACACTGCCAGGCACGCAAAGCTTCTCTGGGTCTCGCTGCCTTGTCCGTGACATAGGAGTCACCTCTTCCTACAGCTTCATCATGCCACGTCAGAAGCCTCGAAAAGAACTCAGAACATTCCCAAAGCTAATTCACATTTGCCCTCATCCCTGCAGGCCGGTGGTCTCATCCCAGCTCAAAATCACAGTAGAGTCACCAGGGGAGCTTTTAAAAACCTAGTGCCCAGGCCCCACAGCCAGAGATTCTGACTTAAATGGTCTGGGTTTGCCCCCCAACCCCCAGCCACTTCCCATCCCACCCAGGTGGGTCTAAGGTCCAGCCAGGGGTGAGGCTGAGATGGGAGAGGGGGCTGGACTCACAGATCCAGGCCTGAGACCCGGGGAAGGCAGGGTGTAAAGTGAGACAGAGACAGGACGATAAGGCCGGCAGAGTGACAGGGGCAACACCCGATAAGGCCCGCAGAGTGACAGAGGCAATACCCGGAAGGCCCCTCTCCTGCTGGCTCTCCCTCCCCCACCTAAGGCCACCAGGAGTCTGGGGCCTGCTGAGGAATGCAAGGAATGAAGCCGGGCCTGACACGGCCATCTCCAGGTCCCCTCCCCCTGCACAAGCTCCCACAAGAGCCCATGCTGGGTCCTGCTAGCCGCCTGCCCTGGGAAGGCCTCAGCCATCACTGGGACTCGCTGCTGGAACACCCACTCCCAGCCCTCTACTCGGAGCTCCGGGCCTGAGCCCTGAGAACCGCCTCAGCGCAGGAGCGACGCCAGAGAAGGCTTCCCCGGGGTGCTGGCCTTCACGCCGAGACCCACAGCACAAACGAGGCGAGCACACAGGCCAGCAGGCTGAGAAGCTGCAAGCAGGCGACCGGGGCAGGGCCTGGGGCGGCTGGGTCCTGAGCCTCCCTGGGCAATGGGGGCCGTGGGAGGACTTGAGGCAGGGGAGGGACCTGCTCTAACCTCAGCCGCGCCTGCTGCCCCCACCTCTGTCTCTCACAGCAACGGGGAACCCCACTGGCACGCTGGGGTGTCCCCAGATCCTGCCACCCCCACGTGGCAGGGCTGGGCCCGGACTCTTTCCTGCCACGCTGCGGGGAGACCCTGGCAGAGCTGCTTCCCGCGTCCCCGAGCCTGTTCCCTGATAATTAAACTGTAAGCTGATTAGTCAAGGAAAACCTTTAATTAGCCCTTGAAATCACTCAGGAAAATTACAGCCTCTTCTCTGGGCGCCCTGCCCACCCTCTACCAGGCCCAGGGATGGTGCCAGGGAAGAAGCAGGGAATGGGGGAGGTGGGCTCCTGCCACAGCCATGAGGTCTCCACCCAGCAAGGCCAAACCCAGGGAGCAAAGTGCCTCCTGGGAGAGGAGGGCACAGACCAGCCCCTCTGCTGCATTACAAAGTACCCCGGAATAATCCAACAAGAGGTGGGCGAGGCCTCTGCTGAAAAAGTATGATATAAATAAATGGAGAGACATACCACGTTCATGGATTGGGAGACTCGCTGCCGCATGTGCGCATGTGTGTGTGTGTGTGTGTGTGTATGTATGTGCGCGTGTACGTGTGTGGTGTGTGCAACACACTGACAAGATGCTTGTCTAATATTTTTAAAACATTGTAAAAAGTCAAGAATGGCCAATTACTCCTGAAGAACAAGTGGGAGGGCTTGCTCTGTCTGCAATTAATACTTAAAAACTAGAGAAATTAGGACAGTGTGGTTCTACCGCGGGAACACGCAAACAGAGCAAGAGAAAAGGAGGGAGCACCTAGAAACAGACGATTATGTTGAGACATGATTTACAATAAGAGCAGCAGTGGGGAAAGTCAGTCTGTTTCCAAAAGATAGTGCCTAGAGGGTTGGGGAAGCCACGTGGAGAACATGGAACTGGATGCCCACCTCGCCCCACGCACACGTAGAAACAATACGGACAAAACGTGAAAAGCAGAACTATAAACCTACAAAAGTAATGAGTGGCAAACCTGACTACATTAAAATTAAGCACTTCTGTTCACTAAATATACATTAAAAAAAAGTGAAAAGATAAGCCACCAACTGGGAGAAGGTTCAGGGTAACACCTTGGAAGCAAAGGCCCTCATCCGGCGTCTAGGAATTAACTCGAATGAGCCCTAAAATGGCAGACGGTGCAGTGGAAAAACAGATAAGCGCCATGAACGGCCCTTCACGGGAGCTGGAAGAACAAAAGGGAAACTGTCCACGTAACTGGCCACCGGGGAAATGCAAACCAGCGCCACAGACGAGGCCACCAGCCCCGCTCGGCACTAGCTTGCAAGATGGGCCAAGGACTTACCTACCTGCGGTGCCCCCCTCACCCTCCGCATCTGTGAAAGGGGTCGAATGGGCGTCGCCACCTCCAGGGATCCTGGGAGGGCGGGCAGCAGCGTGGGAGCACCGCACGGCCCGGCGCCGGCGCACGCAAACCCGCCATTACTTTTCCCTATTAATCGGCCTAAAGAGCTTCCTGTGTCCAGAATAAGGACACTCCAGGCCCAAGGTCACATCAGGCCCTCTCCCGCCTCCAAGCCGGGGCAGCCGAGACAGCCGAGACGCCACAAAGCAGGCTCCAAATGGGTAGCAACTGGGTCTGTTTATCTACCACTGTGTCCCTGAAGTCACAGCAGGCCAGCACCCAGCCAGCGGATTTGCAGAAAAAATAAACAATCACATTTACATGTCTGAGCCCGGCACCAGGGTCAGCATGTCAGCAGAGAACTTCAGGGAGGCCCTGGATCACCCAAGGGAGCTTCACAGAGAAGACAACGCTGAGGCCAGGGAGGCCGAGTGGCTGTCACCGTTTGAATCCAGACCAACTCCAGAACTGACCCTTCCTCAAAGGCCCCTCGCACGCTCCGGCCCTCAGCCTCAGCCGCGCTCCTCCCTCAGCAGAGGCCAGGTCACAGAGGCCAGGTCATACTTCGAGTGGCATTTCCTCCTCAGGAAAGGCTGCCCCGCGCCCAGGACGGAGCCCCCATGAGACACTTTGGCAGCTCAGCCTCTGACAGCTCACTCGGTCAGTCAACCCGTGTTTATCCAGAGACCACCCCATGCCAAGCCCCGAGGACGCAGCAAGGGACACAGCAAGGGCCTGTCTTTCCCCACTCCCGGGAAGCCAAGTTATGGGAGGGACGCAGTAAAAATCATAGTGTAACGCGAGTAACTATGATGAGTGCCACAGAGAAAACCACGCAGGGGAAGGTGGCCAGAGAGAATGACAGGGACTGCCCCTGCAGACGCGGCGGTCGGGTGGAGATGCGCCCGAATGGAGGGACAGGAGAGCTACCAGCAGGGAGGGTGGGAGGAACAAAGGCCCTGACACGGCCGGCTGCAGCCTGGAACGTTCAGGGATGGCACGGCAGGCAGGGGAGGAGTGAAGCGGGCAGGCAGCAGAGCTGGGCAGCTCTCCGGCCTCAGGGCTTCTCCCCTGGGACAGGCGGAGCCAGGGGAGGGTCCCTAACAGAGCACGGACGTTCACAGCCCCCTCTGGCTGTGCGGGGACAGTGAGGAAGCCGGGAGCCACGAGGCTGCAGCAACGGTGCAGGAGGGAGGTGGGGGTGCGAGGCGCCAGGTCACATTCTGAAGGTAGAAAGTGACAGGCCTTCCTGACATTTGGGGTGTGAAGAAGAGGAAGAGATGAGTCAGGATGATGGCAGCTTTGGGGGCCAATCAAGAGGATGGACATGAGTGCCCGTTACAGAGACAGGGTCACTGTGGGAGGATGGGGGCTTGGGAGCCACCAGTTTGGTTCATCTTACCCGTCTCTGTGTCCCCTGCCGACAGCTCAGCGAGGGCCGCCTGCTACCTGCGTTCACCCTTGGGTCCCCAACACTTGACTCTTTTTTGTAGAATGGGTGAGAGTTGGGACAGGCAGGGACTCAGGAAGGAGAAAACGACACGGGAGGGGGGACCCCTCGCAACACAGCCAGCAGCGTTGTTAATACTTTCACAGGAGAAAAGAATAAACATGTTCAAGGTCAACTAAAGGTGAGGACGTGGAGCAACAGAGATGCTTACCCACCACTGCTGGGCGTGGACACAGGCGCCACCACCTCGGGATGTGCACTGACAGTGACACTGCCCCACCCCCTGCCCTGAGCAACGCACTCCCGGGTGCAGCCCCCGGAGAGACGCACGCACACACCCACAGACGCCTGCCAAGAGAACGCGGCCCCAGCGTGGCAGGACATGGAGAGACAAAACGCCGCACGGCGATGAGAGGGACAAACCACAGACACACGCGGCCACGAGGATGGATCCCACAGACCGGAAGATGAAAGACGTTGGGCTCAGACAGGGCTGCACTGGAAGATTCCATTTATGTCAAGTTCAAAAGCAGGCGAGACGACATTCTGGAATTCGGGGATACACCCCTGCTGGTAAAAGCTATCAGGAAAAGCAGGGACATGATGACCACCGAGGTCAGGAGAGTGGTCACCACAGAGGCCGTGGTCAAGGGGAGATGGGGGGCTTTGGGGCTGCTGCGTTCTCTGTCCTCACCCACCTGGTGGCGAAGTGTTTATTCGCCTTATAATTCTTTGCTAAACTGACGTGTGCATTTTGTGCCCTTTTCTGTAGGCACATTATACTTGACAGTTATTAAAGGTTTTGAAAGAGTAGTGGAATTGTAAGTGCTGCGTGTATATATAGCACTTCAGAGGCACATAATCTGGGGCCAGGCTGCAGTGGAAGATTCGGGGGAAGGGACAACAGGGCTAGGGAGGTCCCTGTGGGCAGTGGGGAAGGAGGGGTTCCTTGGGAGACAGGGACAAGGTCTGCCTGCGGGGTCTTTACCTGGGGGCCAAGTCTGCGAAGAGGCCAGCAGCCTGCAGTGTCCTACTTTCGCACGTGCCCAGCGCTGACCGCTGCCTGCGGGGGCGGGCGGGGGGAGAAGGAAGCAGGGGAGGCCGGCCCCTGGGTGGCGAGCCACTTTCCATGGGTGCTTTCCATCGTCAGGTGGGAGTGGCGAGGTGTGGGAGTGGTGAAACCCAGCTGGGGAAGCAAACTCGAAACCGCCGCACAATGTAGCTTTATCAGGAGTTTCCAGGGCTGGCCGGGGTGGGAGCAGGGAGGGCCCGAGGGAGGCTCTCTATGTGAGGACTTTGCCCAGGGCAACCAGCTCTCAAGGTGTCCCCTTCAAAAGCTCCACTGCAGCCTGCCCGGCATGGAGACAGGATAGAACAGGGAGGGGGAAGGAGGCAGAGCCTTCTAATCCTGGGGCTCAGTCTGGGGGTGGGAAGTAAGGGGCCTCAGCAAGCCCCAGCCCGGCTCACCTCCCCGGTTTTCCATGTTCTTCCCTATAAAAGGGTGACAGTAACAGCACCTGGGTCTTGGTGGTTCACAGAAAGCACAGAGAACAGGGCCTGTTCCTATTAATAATAATACTCTGCATATTAATACTAGCAGCTGATAGTCTTTGAACACTTACTATGCATTTTACCTGGTGAACATGCATTTCTATCCTCAAAACAACCCTACAAGGAGGTATAACTATCGTCTGCTTTTTACAGATGAGGACACCAAGGCAAAGAGAGGTGAAGTGACTCGCTTGGGGTCACACAGCCTGTAAGTGGCAAAGCTGGCTCCAAAATCCATGCACTCGACCTCCACTGTGTCAGACAGGTCAGGAACTCCAGAATACAGCCAGGAAGGCCTGGGTTTGAGTCCCAGATCTGTCACTTACTTGCTGTGGGGTTGCTGGCTTGTGCCTCAGTTTCCCCTTCTAAGGGAAAATAAAATCAGTAATCGACAACTCCCAGAGAAGAAAGCCCAGATGGCTTTCGACAACACACAGATGCTCCGGTTTACTCGTATTAAAATCAGAACCACGGGGAGGGCCATTTGTCATCTGTCTCACTGGCAAAGGTCAAAGCATCAGGCAGTGCCACGTCCACGCTGGCGAGGGTGTGAGGAAACGCTGGTGCCACTAGACGCCGGGGTGTGAGTGTGAACGGACACAGCCTCTGGCAGGAGGGAATGCGACTGTCGGGGCTAGCGGGCGCCCATCCCAGACCAGGAGACCACGAGCTCAGACACACGGCGCTCGCGTGCAGACACAGAATGATCTGAACGGCCATCGGCACACGGGGAATTGTCGGGACACACACGTGCCACGGGACGCTGGAGCAAGCACTCCCTGTCCTGATACAGAACTTCAGAGAGAAAGACGCAAAGGGCAGGACGTTACAATCATGGGAAGTCCGCTCCATTTGAGTAAAAACTACAAGGAGGGGAGAACACCTGCAGGAACCAATAGTGTAGGAAAGAAAAAGTGGGACAGTGGCTGTCACTGGCAGCGCGCGGGAAAGAGATTTGCTCGTCTCTGTGTATCTTTTGAGCTGTGTGTGCTTTTTCAATTATTATTTAGAGGAACAGGTAATACGTGCACATGGAGCAAAAAATGTGCCTTCTGAAAATTAAAATGCAGGAAAAGAGAAATGAGGTTAATAACACCGCCTTCCCAGGATCTCTGTGCAGAGCCACCCGACAGTAAGTCGCACGTGCTAGTGCTCGGCTGACCAAGCCTGGACGCCAGAGCTGGGGGTTATCGTGGGATCGATACAGCGAGGAGCCCAGAGGAGGGCAGGGTGTGAGGAGATTGAACCATGGCTCCTACAGGACTATGACGTTCAATGCTCACCAAGAGCTTCCTGTGTGCCCGGCACCAGGCTAGCATTTTACACACACGCATGCTCTCTTCAAATCCTTCCACAGCCCTGAGAAGTAGCCACTAACACCCCCACTTAGTAAGCGACAAACGGGAGGCCCCGGGAGCTCCCAGCTAGGGGGGCAGGCTGAGGGACGTGTTGGCCTGCACGGCCCGGCAGGGAAGTTCCCGCTGTCCCTTAGGACAGCAGCAGATGGCCTCCCAAACATGGGAAGGTCAGGGCAGGACCCGAGGGCCCCAGGAGACAGGCTGCAGTGAGCAATGGCTTCTGTCACATCCGCCATAGCTGGGTCCCCTGGGACCTGGGAGAGTTCCCCTGCTCACCCTCCTTGGCCCCCACAACCTTCCTGTGGGCCAAGGCGTCTGGCAGACAATAAGCCCTGGCCCCAGATGGGTGGCCTGGGCGGGAAGGGTCCCATTTCCCTGGCTGTGACTTGGAAGGAGACTGCTTCCTGCTGGCAGCATCTGTGGCGGCTGGGCTCGGGAGATGGGAGAAACAGCTGCAGGGGACACCCCTAACGTCTGGCCAGGATGTCTGGCTCACCACGAGCCAGCAGCGCAAGGAGGTGGGGGGGCAGTGGACAAGAAAGGAAAGGAGCTACTGGGTGGCCCTGAGGGGACCCAGTGCCCAGAAACTACCCAGGTGGAACAGGTCCCCCAGGAGCTTCTGTCTAAAGAGGAGCCTGGGTAAGAACCAACTGGACAGGAACCAGCCCCATCCTTCAAAGCCAGTTCCAAACCAATGGCAGGCAGCCCCGACGAGCAGTGACTCTGTAGCCCTGAGGACCAGGGTTCAAAGCCTACTTCTGCCTCTTGTCTGCTGTGTGACCTCAGGCAAGTCACGTACGCTCTGGGGCTCAGTTTTCTCATTTCTAAAGCGGGGATGATAATAGTACCCGCTTCATAGGCTGCTGTGAAGATCCAATGAGTTAACATGGGCAAAGTGCTGACAATCTCGGCTGGCACATGGGACCCTCCTCCATCACTGTCACCTTCATCCTGTCCACTCTCTCCTCCTGGACTATCACAGCAGCCTCCCCACTGGCTCCCTGTCCCTTCCCACACCATGATCTGCTCCCCACACAGCAGCTTGAGCAATCTCATAAAAGGAAAACCAGATGTCGCCAAAGCCCTCCAATGACTTCTCATTACACACAGAATGAAATCTGCACACCTTACCTCGGCCTGTCAGTCCTGCTTTGTCTGCCTCATCCTCTTCCTCCCTGATACCCTCCCCCACTGGGCCACACTGGCCTGTGCGATGGACCTTGAATACCCCGTGTTCATCTGGACCTCAGGGCCTTTGCACTTTCTGTACCCACTACCTGCTATGCTCTTTCTACCCCCTTTCTAGGCCTGGCTCACTCTTTCTCATCAACCAGATGTCACCTTCTCCAGAAAGCCCTCATGGACCCCCCCCAGGCTGGGTCAGATGCCTCCTCTGGAGTCCCACGGTCCCTGTGCCCCACCCCCCCAACCCCTCTGCCTGTGCGTCCTCCTGCATAGCCCTGACCTCTCTGGTCAGGGCAGGAGCACAGTGCTGGGCTGTGTTGGTCACCACTGGGACCAACAATCAGACACATCAAAAGACTGTAACAAGGCTTTGCCCAGCCCTTTCCAACCTTCGCCTCCTTCCCCCTTGCCTCCTCCAAAGGGCGTTTCTAGTTAATACAGTTCCCTTTCCCAACTGTCAGCCTTGCGAGCTGCCCCCCAAGGAGAGTTGGGTCACTGTCCTGGATGCCCTTGAGGGCAAAGGTCAAAGCCCTCCCCAGCCTGCCTCCTCCTCTGAGTGTGAGGGGCCAGTGGGTGTCAGGTCCTGGCTAAGCCGGTCACGTGAACCATCTCCCCAACTGTTTCCAACTAGCCTGGTGGGGTGCGAGGGGTCCGTAAACCCACCATCTCACGGCTGAGTAGACTGTTTCAGCGAGGGCCAAGAACTTGCACGAAGCAGGACGTGGACTGAGGGGAGCCCTGGAGCGCTGCTGGGATGCACTGGTACAACCGCTCAGGAGAGCGACTTGGCCACGGCTGGGAGAGGTGGCAGGTTCAGCACTTCCACCGCGAGGCAAATGCCCAAGACAGACTCTGGCCATAGCACACAAGGAAACACATTCTAGAATGTTCATCAGAACACTGTTACAGCCCCAACAGGAAATCGCCTAAATGGCCACCAAAAGGTAAACAGATACCTTCTCTGTGACACACAATCACAAAAAGAAGTAACAGCAGGGAAAACAAATGACCTGTCCTAGACCTACACATATCCCCACGGAGAAAGATCCAAACTCTAACACTGAGCAAAAAGCCACCTGGCTAAGGCGGGAGGACTGTTTGAACCCAGGAGTTCAGGTCTACCCTGGGCAATCTAGCAAGACCCTGTCTCTTAAAAAAAAAAAAAATTATATATACATATATATATATATATATATATATATATATACATATACATAGTAATGTCGAGCAAAGCAAGTTGCAGTAGGACATGTTAACGGTGACACCACTTATGTGAACTGTAAAACAGCAGTGGCCAGCCCCGGATGACCATGAGAGCCGCCCAGGGAGCTTCGTAAGGACTGAAGACAGCGCCACTCCAGAGCAAGCGGGTCTGAAGAATTCCCATGGTGTATAGAGGGCCCGGGCAAAAGCATCTCATTAAAGCTCTCCAGGGGGTTGCGATGTATAGCTATTGCTCTGTTGCTATTGCTCTGTTGTTTGCGAATACATTCAAGGGTAGCAAAAGTATGACAAGCTGCAGAGGAATGCTGACAACAAAATCCAGTAGAGCACTACCACTGGAAAGGAGGGCGGAAGGGGAGTGGGGAGGAGACCCTTGGCTTGTAACCGTATCACAGCATGTTCTGTCCTAGGACTGATGCGACAGGTAGGTATTTCTGCACGAGTATTTCATTATACTGCAAGCTCTACTCTTTCCCCCTAATCCACAATGTACCATAAGGAACAAAACTGGCAAGTAAGAATCACCTATCCAAGGTCCCATGGCTGGGAAGTGACAAAACAGGGACCTGAACAAGGGTCTCTGATGCCAAAACCTTAGCCCTCCTTATCTGCGCCAAGCCCCGAGACGCGGAGTGAGCTGGCACCGCAAGGTCTGGAGGCTGGGTGGCCTCACGTGGTTGCCTGGCAGTGTGCCCGCTCTGTGACCCTGCCAGAGCCAGGTGGGAGTGGGATGGCTGCCAGAGAACGCCAGGAGGCCGGTGGAGAGAGGCGCTCCCCAGGCGGGGGTAGTAGCAGCAGCTGCAGCAGTGAAACTACTGCTTACGCAGCACCTACTACACGCGAGGCCTGGGCCAAGCACGCTACGCTCTGCATGCTCACAGCAATTCTATGAGGCAGCCACTATTGTTATGCCCATTTTGCAGAGGAGGAAACTGAGGCACAGCCTGTGAGTGATGGGGCTGGGTGTGAACCAGGCATCCCTGGTCCGCGCCTGCTCTTTCAACCACTTCCCCCTGTGGCCCCACAAAGCAGCTCCATGTACTCAGGCAGCTCCTCGGCGCTCCCCAACTCCCACTGTCCCTCAAGGCTGACCCACCCCGGGATCTCACCCTGACCCCACACAGGCTACTCTTGCCTCCGGGCCCCGACTCTGCACCTGTCCCCTGACCTCCACGCACGCCCAGGGCCCCTGAACACACTGCTCCTGCTGCCTGCTGCACTCTTTCCTGTCCCTCCTCCTCATCCTCAGAACTGCCCCAGGGGACTTTCCCAGGGGAAAGGGACACAGGCCTCAGCCCAAGCCCAAGGTATGGACACTCTCCTGGCTCCCTGAACATGTCCTCGCAGGCCACATGACGGTTTGTAGAGATGTAGCCATGTGTCACTGGCTGGGGGTCTGGTTCCAGCCTGCTCCCACCAGGGGACCCTGAGAGCCCTCTGAGGGTGGGGGCTCTGTGGGTCTTGTCCCTGGCAGTCCCAGCACAGTGTCCAACAGTCAACCACCACCAAAGGAGCACCCTCTGCAGGCTAGGCAGGGCTTCCAGGGGGACTGACGGAAGGAACTCCATAGGGCAATTCTGCCATGCGGAACCCACATTCTAGAGGGGGTTCTAGAAGGGGAGGCAGGCACTAAGGAACAAGGTAAGAAGGAAGTGATTGGCTGGGAAGAGAACAGAGGGCGAGACAGAGAGAGCCTGAGGGCAGTGGGAGCTAGGGTGGTCCTGGTCTGGCTGACAGGGAGTGACACCCAGTGAAAGGGCAGGATGGGAAAAGGATTCCAGGCAGAGCAAATAGCTAGGTCAATAACCTAGAGGGAGGAGAAGCCTGGAGGTCAAGAACAGCAAACAGGCGGGGGAGTGGTGGGGAGAGCAGGAGGAAATGAGGTGGGAGTGACTGAGGACCACAGCCAGAGCCTGGGGTTTTAAGAACAACCCACTGTGCACAGGGTACCACCCAGGGACACCCTTCCCAGCCAGAAAATCATCAGATTCACTCAGATTCTGGGCCACCCACAAACACCCCACTCCCATAGGCCCATGGGAACCTCCCCTCCTTGATCACACCCTTCCAAGGAGGCCAAGCAGACAATCTGTTCCTGCCCAGGGAGTGTCCCAGCCTTGCCCAGCCCCCTGCTTCCAGGAACAGACCTACTGGCAAAGGACAATGTGGCAACTAGGGCAGGAGCTCTGGAATCAGCCAGGCTGCGCTTTGAATTTGTCTTTGCCCTTAGCAGAAGCTTTCTGAGCCTCGCTTTTTCTGCCTGTGAAGTGGGTTCATCTTGAATACCCACTTCACAAGACTATGGTAGGAATGAAATAAAACTGGGCACACACATCACTGACCACATTAAACATTAACCCGAATTACGACTGAGAGGCAGTAGGCCATGGAAGGAGCCTGGGCCTGAATTCCAGAGTTGGAATTCTAGCCACACAACTTACTCACTGGGTGATCTTGGGCAAATCACCTGACCTCTTAATAACAGGTTAAGACCCCACAAGGCTGTAGTGAGGACTAAACAAGTTAATATACGTAAAGCGTGGGAAAGAGAGTCTAGCACAGTGTAAGTGCTTCCTGAGTGTCTGCTATATTATCAGTATCTGTGGGAGGGGCTCCCCTTCTCCCGCTACCGGGAAGCACCTCCTGGATGTCCCTGCCCCTCCTCCCAGCAATATGCCCTATGAGGGTTTTAACTTTTGACCCTTCAACATCTGTCCCACCGTCAGATTTTGACCTTTGTACCCTCTAGCCACGCCCCACCTATGATCCCCTAAAAAACGCCCCCCAATCTAAATCTCATCCATTTGCTCCACTGGTTGCGACCTTAAACCTCCGACCCGCCACCCCCGTGGTTGTGCCTCTGACCCTCGTAGGCGCAGCCTCCCCTCAAATTACTAACTTGAACCCACCCTTTTTTGAGACTCGCCCTATCCCTTCCAACGCGCCCCCACTTCAAGTTTCAAACTAAGCGCTCCCTCCTGTCACGCCCCCTTTGGTAGTTTGACCTCCGATTTCCTCTGCACCTCCCTCCCCTTAACGTTGACCCTCGACCCCTAGGACGCGACCCTTCCCTCCATGAGTGAACTTTGACCCCGGCTGCCCCGCCCCCTCCTCGCGTAAACGCTCTCCCACCGCCAGTGCCCGGCCCACCCCACACCTCTGGCCAGACCGCTTATCCTACCGGCTCGGCGCTGCAGTCGCTAGCGGCCTAGCTGCTCGGCCCCGAACTCTGCGCCCTCGCGCCTCCTTCAGTTCTCTTGCGCCGCCGCCACGGCGGCCACTACCGCCGCCATGTTGAATTCCCAACGAACATCCGGGGCTTTCCCCCCTCGCCGCCCACCAGTCCCCATAGCAACGGCGCTGACCGGGCAGTGGGCAGGGCCTGCGCAGGGGCGGAGCCGGGCTCCTAGTAGCTCCCGCTCCAGCCTCCGACTGGTGCAGATTGTCCAATCCGAGACCTTCGGACGGAAAATGCCAAGCAGGGATTGGAAAATTTGGAAAAGGTGCGGGAAGGTTGGCTCCCGGCCCGCTCAGGTTCTTAAAGGAGACATGACTGTCTTCTTGTATCGCCTGTTCCCACCTTCCCCCCAAAGGGAATTCGGGGGTGGAAGACAGTAATTGGTTAATAATGACCTGAAACAGTTCTTAACCACTTATTATGAGCCAGGCACCTGGCTAAGTGCTTTGTTTGCATTATCTCGCTGAATGCGCAACCCTATTGTATTATATCATTAATGCCCATTTTACAGATAAAGAAACTAAGGCTCAGCGGGCGAACTAGCTGGCATAACATCACAGGAAGTAGGTAATGAGTTTAGAACGACGGTCTGTCTGAGTCTGGGAACCTGACACTATTTGATCTTAATCTCTTTTATAAGTTTTTAAAAGAGTAATTAGTCAAGAAATTGGAAAATACGAAACAAAAAGCAAAAACCCATAAACTAAACTCAGACATCCTCTTCTATGATCTTACTCACAGGGCTCCAGCCTTCTTGCTCTTCCTGAAAAATATCACGTGCTCTCTCACCTCAAGGTTTTTGCATTGAGTGTTCCTCAGTCTGGAACATAAAGGTGTCCTCTTGGCTCCCTCCCTCCCTTCCTTCAGGCTTTTACTCCAGTGCCACCTCCTCAGTGAGATCATTCCTGCCCACCCTAGAAAGCAACAAACATCCCTCTCAAAAGCTACCAAACCCTTTGCCTGCATTTTCTTATTTTTTTGTTGCTAATTATAGTTGTTGTTTGTTATTGTGTCCCGTGCTGGAAATGGGCCCCAAGATGGCATGGATTTTTGTCTTTGTTTACTGTTGCAGTCCCAGGGAGCTGACATTATTGGCATGCAAATGCTCAGTAACCCTTTGCTCAATGGAGGATTGAATGAGTGGTAGTTCCACCCCTGCAGAGATACTCTTAAAGGTTTGGTGCTTCTCACCTGCCCCAGAACAGTGTCTAGCACATAGTAGGCATTTATTTAATTAATGTCTGTGGAAACAACGAATGCATGATTGTAGGATGAGTTATTTCCTCTTCACATTTACCTACCTTCTTCTCTTAACAGAATTGAAACGCACATTTCTAAAGAATGTCGTATCGCTTAAACACAAGATTATAAATATCACCAGCATCTTTCCATGTCATTAAATATTCTTCAAGAAGATTAGTTTTAATGGCTGCATATGATGCCATCGTATCAATGAACTCTAATTTGTTTAACCACTCTTTCTTGTTGAACATCTACTCTGTAATAAATATTTTGCTATTATAAGTAATTCCTCTCCCACAAAAAAAAAAAAAAAAGCCAAGCAGCTAAATATTTGTGCACATCTCTAATCATTTCCTTTGAATAGCGTCCCAGATGGAACTGCTGGGGCAAAGGGAATATACATATATTTTTTTTTTTTTTAGAAACAGAGTCTCACTGTGTTGCCCGGGCTAGAGTGCCGTAGCGTCAGCCTAGCTCACAGCAACCTCAAACTCCTGGGCTCAAGCAATCCTGCTGCCTCAGCCTCCCGAGTAGCTGGGACTATAGGCATGCACCACCATGCCCGGCTAATTTTTTCTATATATATTAGTTGGCCAATTAATTTCTTTCTATTTATAGTAGAGACAGGGTCCTGGTCTTGCTCAGGCTGGTTTCAAACTCCTGACCTCGAGCAATCCGCCTTGGCCTCCCAGAGTGCTAGGATTACAGGTGTGAGCCACTGCGCCCGGCTGGAATATACATCTTAAAGATTTAATGATTGTTCCCACGTTCCAAGCATTTCTATGCATGAGGAGGCATAGCGCTAAGCTGTGAACTTTTTATTTTTTTATTTAAGAAACCGGGCCTCGCTGTGTTTCCCAGGCTGGCCTCGAACTCTGAGACTCAAGGGATCCTCCTACTTTGGCATCCCAGGTAGCTGGGGCAGCAGGCGCGCACTACCTTGCCAGACTTACACTGTGTAATTTTAACAACAGGGGCCATGATTATCCATCCCTGTTTCTCAGAGGGGCGAGCTGAGGCTGAGAGAAGTTACTTCGCTTAAAGTCACTCACTAACGACTCCCAGGCACTGCTGTCACTGACTGCCCTCTGCTGCCGCCCCACGGCCTGGGACACACATTGCCAAATTCTGCTGCAGAGATCCAATGCACACTCCTGCCAGCGCTCAGAGACAGTATACCCTTTAAAGTATCCTCGCCCCCATTGAACATCTTTGTTTTTGTGCTCTTTTGAAATGTTTACGTCTTACATAAAACAAGACTAGCAGCTGAGATGACAGCACCTTATTCGGGCCGTCCTGATGGGAAGAAAGCCAGGTGCAGTCTTTGCCTCTTTAGTGTCCTGCACAAATTTCAGGGCCTTACGCTCTAGAACCGATGTCTGGGGAAGCCCTCTTGTAACTTCTTTGGGGATCCCAGTCAAAGGTCAGAGCCCTGGAAGAATCCAAGTGACAGATTTGCCCCAGGGACTTACTCAGGGTGGGCGAGCAGGCTTTGCTACTTCAGGATCCTCTAGGACAGGAAAATCAGCCCCTAAAGAGCCTCCTACAGAGGGCTTCCTGGAGGGGGTGGAGAGGAGGTGTGACCCTCAAGAATGGAAACAGGAGAGGAGGGTGAAAAGGATTTGGCCTTATAAGAATTACAAATTTCAGTACATAAAGGAAAAAGATAACCTTGCAGTAAAAAGAAAATCGAAGTCTCAGGGCCACCCGCAACTCCTTATGCAAAAGAGAAGGTAAAAGCCTCAGGCACCTGTGAAGACCTGGCCCTGCAGATCAATCATTAAGGAAACTCCTAGCTAACCTCCCATAAGCAAGGACATGCAAATTGTCCCTGTGTCTCGCACCTAAAACCAAAGCCTGTCTGATCCCACACTGTTAGTGAATTACAAGTTTATCTTGCAGGTAACAGAACTGGAGACAAGACAGAATTAGACATTCTTCCACCTACCCAGGGATATCTACATAATTGATGTTTCCTTCACTCCCTCATTTTATGTAAAATGTCTCTATGGCTTTAAACTGCTGAAGGTTTAACTTCCCCTTCAGAAAAACAGCCACAGCTCATCTGCAGTCTATGTTTTTCCTGGGTGCATCCTCAAAATCTTGGTTTCATAAACCTCCATAGGTTGAGTTTTTGCTTTAGTCGTTTACTTGGGTCGATAGTGCAATATATGGATGTCAAGCATAGCATTCTGGCCTTCATATGTAAAGAGCATTTGCAGGGTCAATAAGTTGAAAAAGGTAATCATAACACAGAAAAATAGAAAAAGGACATTAAAAAAATAATACAGATAATGAATAAGAAAACATGGCATTGGCAAACAAGAAATTAATGAAATGAATATTAAACAGATCCTTTGTTTTTGGTCTCTCAAAAAGATATTTTTTAAATATTATAATCAGTACTGATGAGAATACAAGATAACAACCACTCTCATTCCCTTTGATAGAGCAATTCCACGTCTAGGAATTGATCTTAAAGCAAAAGAAAGACACAGACAAAGGTGTATATGTGAAAATATTCATCATTAGTAAACACTATTTTGATAATATTTATTATAACTATTACTTTTGAATTATTGATGTATCATGATGTAGTTAAATTCTTATTACTGGACATTTAGGTTGCTTCCGATTTTTTCACTGTTCTTTATGCCAGACCCTCTCTAAGCACTTTACCTACATGAGCTTATCTAATCCTCACCGGTCATCCATAAGATGGGATCCTTAGTCCCATTTAACAGATGAGGAAACTGAGGCACGGGAGTTGGGAGGGAAGTAGAACAAAGTCCCACTGCTTGTAAACAGCCCTGCTGGGATTTTAACCAGGAAGTCTGACTCCAAAACTGATGCTCTTAAAGACTGTTCAAGGCCGGGCGCGGTGGCTCACACCTGTAATCCTAGCTCTCTGGGAGGCCGAGGTGGGCGGATCGTTTGAGCTCAGGAGTTCAAGACCAGCCTGAGCAAGAGCGAGACCCCATCTCTACTATAAATAGAAAGAAATTAATTGGCCAACTAATATATATAGAAAAAATTAGCCGGGCATGGTGGCACATGCCTGTAGTCCCAGCTACTCGGGAGGCTGAGACAGGAGGATTGCTTGAGCCCAGGAGTTTGAGGTTGCTGTGAGCTAGGCTGACGCCACGGCACTCACTCTAGCCTGGGAACAACGCGAGACTCTGTCTCAAAAAAAAAAAAAAAAAAGACTGTTCAAATTCATTCAATAAATATACCCACTGGCTGCCATCTCTGTGCTGAGCATGTTGAAAAATGGTAACTGCAAACATTTGTTGAGCATTCTATATAGCAGGCGCTGTGCTAGGCACTTTATATGTGCTGCCCTGCCTCATTTAAACCCCACAGCAATCCTAATCACTCTTATTATCCCCATTCTACAGCTGTGCAAACTGAGGCACAGAGAAGTTAAGTACCATCTCCAAAGTCAAACTGGCAGGTTGACTTCAGGGTCTGGGCCCCTAACTACTTCCCTTCTTTTTCAGAGAAGAAATGCTTGAGAGGTAAATAACAAGCACATGAACAAGGAAATAATCAAACATAAAATAAGGTGGTGAGCGGCGCTAGAAAGAAAAACCCCACGTTATGGAACACATCCAAGCGGCCACAAAAAGAATGTGGAAGACACAGGACCCAGCGATCCCACTCCTCGGTATTTACTCAAGGGAAATGAAAACGTATTCACACAATGACTTACTTGTACAGGAATGTTCATAGCGGCTGTTTTCATAATCACCCCAAACTGGAAACAACCCAAAATGTCCATCAGCTAGCTGGTGAATGGGTAAACGCGTTGCAATACATCTATTCCACGGAATACACCAGCAGCAAAAAGGAATGAATTCTTGATAAGCACCAGGACATGGATAAATTGCAAATGTATCAGGCTGGGTGAAAGGAGTCAGTCTCAAAAGGCTACAAACTGCATGATTTATTAGCATTCTGGGAAATCTAATCTATTGTGACAGAGATCAGATTAGCTGTTGCCCGAGGCTGGGGTACAGAGGCTGCAAAGGGACAGCCAGGTGGGAACTTTTTGGGGTGACAGAACTGTTCTGTATCTTGATTGTGGTGCTGGTGGTTTCAACTGTCAAAACTCATCAAATTGTACACTTTAAAAGGGTGCAGTAAATTGTATTAAATTATATCTCAATAGAGTTATATTTAAAATGTTTTTAAAATGCAGGAAGGCTGGGCGTGGTGGCTCACGCCTGTAATTCTAGCAGTCTGGGAGGCTGAGACTGGAGGATCCCTTGAGGCCAGGAGTTTGAGACCAGCCTGAGCAAGAGCAAGACCTAGAGACCTGTCTCTCCAAGAAATAGAAAATATTAGCTGGGCGTTGTGGCACATGCTTGTAGTCCCAGCTACTCCAGAGGCTGATGCTGGAGGTTCATTGGAGCCCAGGAGTTTGAAGTTGCAATGAGCTATGATGACACTACTGCACCCTAGCCGGGATACAGAGCAAAACTCTGCCTCAAAACAAACAAACAAACAAAAAACTTAAAATGCAGTAGAATATAGTATGGACTTTAGTTAATAATAATATATCAATATTAGTTTATTAATTGTAACAAATGTACCATACTAAGATTTTAATAATGGAGAGGTTAGATGTGGGGTTCATGGGAACTCTCCTATCTTTGCAATTTTTCTGTAAATCTAAAACTATTCCAAAAAATGTAGTTTGTTCTTAAAAATGGAAAAACTGAGGCCGGGTGGGGTGGCTCACGCCTGTAATCCTAGCACTCTGGGAGGCTGAGGTGGGCGGATTGTTTGAGCTCAGGAGTTTGAGACCAGCCTGAGCAAGAGCGAGACCCCGTCTCTAATAAAAATAGAAAGAAATTAATTGGCTAACTAAAAATATATATTAAAAAAATTAGCCGTGCATGGTGGTGCATGCCTGTAGTCCCAGCTACTCGGGAGGCTGAGGCAGGAGGATTGCTTGAGCCCCAGGAGTTTGAGGTTGCTGTGAGCTAGGCTGACACCACGGCACTCTAGCACGGGCAACAGAGCGAGACTCTGTCTCCAAAAAAATGGAAAAACTGCAGTACATGATTTTATGTTAATTTAAGCAGGAAAGAAAAACAAAGCACAACCCCTCCCATATCATATGATAGTGTTTTTATTTTTTAAAAAATCATGGGTTATGAAGAGACATATCAAAATGTTGAAACTTAGCAGCTGTTAGCAACGGGACAGCAGGGAAATTTCCAGTTCTGCATGAATCTTTCATGTATTGACCGTGTACAGCATGATGTTTTGAAGTTATCTACACATTGTGGAACGACTAACCCCTGCTAATTAACGCAATGTATTACCCCCACATATCATTTTTGTGTCTACTTCATTGTTTTGCATGGTTCGAATTTATTTTTTTTTTTAAAGCAATGAGTGTGTTTCTTTTTCACCTGAAATAGAATAAAAATATTATTATTTAAAAATGTTTCTGAAAAGAGGCAGCAAAGATCTCCAGGGACAAGACTCCAGAGTCTTGGGAAATGAATGTAGCAAGGCCAGGGTGGGGCTTGGAGGTGGCAGAAGTGGAGAGATTCTAGATAGATTTTAAAGGCACACGGAATTCCCTAGCTAATTGGATATGGGGCATGAGAAAAAGAAGGCATGAGGAGTCAAGTTCAAGGCTTTCAATCTCATTTAATCCCATGGCAACTGCATAAAGTACCCCCATCCTTAAGTTACAGACTGACAAACAGGTTCAGAGAGGGCTGGTAACTGGCCCATGGTCACACAGGAAGTGGGAGTGCTAAGATTTGAACCCAGTTTGTCTGGCTCCAGTGCCAGGCCTTTGCCCTCTGGGAACCCCACTTCCCAGTAGCCCCACCCAGCCCAGGACAGAACGTGCCGGGTCCCCATCATGCTCAGTCTTGGGGTGCAACACGCAATGACTGTCCAGCTTGTGAGTTCACGGTCCTGTTCCAGCCCTCCGTGGCATTCCCTCATTGCTGGTCACCCGTGTTGGGTAACCACGTTTCCCGCCTGCCTGCGAGAGGCCATGACTGGGGCTGACTCATCGCTGTCCCCGGCATTACCTGCCCGGATCCTGGCATGTGACAGCCTAAGATGACAAATATGTATCAAGCATCTGTCTTGTGCTGGGCAAAACTAGGGTGTAGCCCTGGTCCCACCCTCCTGAGGTTGAAGATTGCAGTGGGGGAGTCACAGAGACCCACGTCCAGACGGCGACAGCCCAAAATGGGTAGGGAGGGGAGGAGGGGGGCCCAGGGCCCTCAACCAAGGCAAAGAAGGGGCCTGGGAGGGTTTGGTAGAGGTGACACACTCATGAGTGGACAAAATGGCCCGCACCTATAATCCTCGCACTCTGGGAGGCCGAGGTGGGAGGATCGCTTGAGGTCAGGAGTTCGAGACCAGGCTGGGCAAGAGCTAGACCCTGTCTCTACTAAAAATAGAAAAATTAGACAGGTGCAGTGGCACACACCTATAGACCCAGCTACTCGGGAGGCTGAGGCAGGAGGATCACTTGAGCCCAGGAGTTCGAGGTTGCTGTGAGCTAGGCTGACACCATGCCACTCTAGCCCAGGGCGACAGAGTGAGACTCTGTCTCAAAAAAAAAAAAAAAAGTAAATTGAACCTCACTCCTGAAAGGAAGGAGGGAAACAGAGATGGGACAGGGAGCAATTGAGGCTATTTTAGCCGGGTCATCAGGGAAGTCCCCTGAGGAGGGGACACTGGGACTGAGACCTGAGGTTGAGCAGGTGCCAGCCCGGGGAGCAGGGAGACAGCACTGGGGAGCCCAGACGGCCCCTGCGCAGCCCCACAGCGGGACAGAGCAGCTGGGCATGCTCCGGGAGCCCAGGGACACCGGTGTGCGGCACAGTGACCAAACGCCAGCTCATCCCGCAGGGCCGGGACCCGCAGGCTTCCCCAGGGGCAGCCCCCAGCCTCCACGTCAGACTCCTCGGCTCCGATCACACCCTGCACCTGCACAGAGCTGCCCTGGCTCCGTCCAAAGTCCTCACTGTGGCCCACAAGGCCCCACACGATCCGCCCCTGTCACCTCCCTATCCTCGGCCTCCATCTCCTCTTCCTCTCTCTGCTCCAGCCACACTGGCCTCCTCGGGGAGACTCCAACGGGGCTGGCGCACTTGTCTCCGGGCGTGTGCACAGGCTGTCTCTGCAGACGTCTGCCCACAGCTCCTTCCTCACCTCCTTAGATCCAACGTCACCCTCTTGGGGAAGTCACCCCGAGCAGATGTGTGTCTAACCTACTTCTTTGTCATGTTTACTAAAGTCCGACGCCCTGGTCACAGCGTCAGCTCCATGAGGACAGGGGTCCCTGTCTTGTCCGTGGCTGTCTCCCCGGTACTGGGAACACGGCCTGGCACGTGGCAGACTCTCAATAAATAATGATTAAATAAATAAAAGGATGAAGGAAAGAGAGAAAGAAGCTGGCACGTCTGTGAGCTCACGCGCCTTGCCCGCTGTCCCAGCTCGGAGGCAGGAGCGTTAACACTTCCCGTCTTCCCGGGTGAGACAGTGCCAGGCTGGGAAACTGAGGCACAAAGGGACACCGGGCAGTACTCCTTGGAGGACAGGGAGCCAGGCTTCAGAAGGGAAGAGGCCCCGGCGCCCCCTGCTGGCGAGTGGCGTCATGCCGCTTGTGTCCGCCTGGCCGGCCTGAGGCTGGCAGAAGAGGCGGTGGCCCAGGGCCATCCTGGCAGGCGCGCGGAGTCCACGGAGGCACGGCTGCATCCTCTTTATTCCTGAGGCCCCGTGGCCACCCGCCCGGGCAGTGCTGTGCGGGAGGGCGGGGCTGTGCGGCCGGGGACCCGCCCCGCGTCACTTTGTGCCCTCCTGCCACGGCCGGCCGGCGGGACTCCCACCTCTCCAGGAGGGAGAGCTTCCCCGGCTCCGCCAGAGCCGCAGCCGCACCCCACATGGGGCCTCCGCAGGGCAGGGGAGTCGGGGGGGGGGCCCGCCTTGACTCCCCATCCGGGCAGTGACCCGTCACCGGGTTCCTGATGACAGCTGCCCCCAGCCCTAGAGGTACATCCTCCGGCCGAGCAGGGGTCTCACCACCCAGACGTCATCCACGATCTTCCCGTCCTGGGAGGCACAAAAACAGGGAAGGTGGTGAGAACAGAAAGCCTGAACCCTGATGGCCTGGGTTCAAATCCCGTCTCGGCCTCTGGTCGGCCGTCCAATGTTGGGCAAGCTGCTGGACTTCTCCGAGCCTGCCTCAGTTTTCCTCGTCTAAAAAGCGAGGATGATGGTCATAGCACCGACATCATCAATGTTGTGGGAATTAAATGAGATACTACTTGTAAGGGCTTACGACAGAGCCCGGCACATGGAAAGGCCTGCATAATCGCAGGCTGTGATTATTAGAGCACAAACCACGTGGTCAGACAAACCTTGGTTTATATTCCAGGGCATCTCTCTATGCGGCCTTAAGCTCACGCTGGGACTCTGAGCTTAACTTCCACGTTCCATGCAATGGCGAGAGCACTAGAACAGCCCACACGGGGTAATCGTGCCAACTGAACGAGATATGCAAACAGGTATCTGTGACTGGCGCACATGCCACTAGATACATGGTGGCCAGCAGAGCCCAGCTCAGCCATCCTCCAGCTCTGCGACCCTGGGAAAATCACTTCCCCTCTCTAAGCCTCAATTCCCTCATCTGTAAAATGGACAGAAATCCCACCCCTATGGGATTGTTGAATTTACCAAGTCCCAGACAGTGTTCTAAGCACTTTATTTTATTTTATTTTATTTTATTTTATTTTGAGATAGAGTCTCGCTTTGTTGCCCAAGCTAGCGTGAGTGCCGTGGCGTCAGCCTAGCTCACAGCAACCTCAATCTCCTGGGCTCAAGCGATCCTCCTGCCTCAGCCTCCCGAGTAGCTGGGACTACAGGCATGCGCCACCATGCCCGGCTAATTTTTTCTATATATATTAGTTGGCCAATAATTTCTTTCTATTTATAGTAGAGACGGGGTCTCACTCTTGCTCAGGCTGGTTTCGAACTCCTGACCTCGAGCAATCCGCCCGCCTCAGCCTCCCAGAGTGCTAGGAGTCCAGGCTCTTAAACACTCAGCTCCCGAACACGCTGGGCCTGGCGGCTCACTGGAGTAGGTGACTTGGGCCTGCAGCCCACTGACCTGGTCATCGGACACCTGCTGGATGTGGACGTGGGTCCCGTTGAGGATGTGCAGCCGCGTGTACCCGTACTCCTTCACGCGCACGGCGCTCCAGGGCCCCGGGAAGACGGTGAAGGGGGTGAGCCGCTCCTCACAGCCCTGCGGGGCAGAGCTGGTCAGGCCGGGGGCTGAGACCGGTGGAGGACCCCCAGGGAACAGAAATGACCCGGCCGTCCCCAAGGAAGACAAAGTCAACTAAGACTCGGCCACAGTAATGCTCACAATTGAGTGTTTTGACCCAGCCGGGCTTCCCTTGCCCCGGGTCTTCGACTTCTAGAAAAGTCCCTGGCTGTGCAAGACTGCCCACTACAGCATTTTCTGTAAAAGCCCTGAACTGGAAGCCACCCAAATGCCCAGCACGGGAGCCAGTTAAATAAATGATAGTATAGCCATCGCGAGCAGAGAGAGACAGAAAAGTGCCAGGATGCATTTGTGAAGGAGAAAAGGCAATCTGAAGGATAAGAAGAAAACGCTGCGTCCTAATTGTGGCTGCATAGTAGACTCTCTAAGAAAACTTTCTATTTATTTGTTTTTTGGGTTTTTTTGAGAAAAGGTGTCAGTCCGTTGCCTGGGCTCTAGAGTGCAAAGACACCATCATAGCTCACTTCAACATCACACTCAAGCGCTCCTCCTGCCTCAGCTTCCCAAGTAGCTGAGACTACAGGAATGTGCCACCACGCCTGGCTAATTTTTCTATTTTTAGTAGGGATGGGGGAATCTCACTCTTGCTCAGGTTGGTCTCGAACTCCTGACCTCAAGTGATCCTCCCGCCTCAGCCTCCCAGAATGCTAGGATTACAGGTGTGCGTGAGCCCGGCCCCATGTTGCTTTTTATTTATTTATTTATTTAGAGACAGAGTCTCACTCTGTTGCCTGAGCTAGTGTCGTGGCGTCAGCCTGGCTCACAGCAACCTCAAACTCCTGGGCTCAGGCGATCCTCCTGCCTCAGCCTCCCGAGTAGCTGGGACTACAGGCATGTGCCGCCATGCCCGGCTAATTTTTTCTATATATTTTTAGTTGGCCAATTAATTTCTTTCTGTTTTTAGTAGAGACGGGGTCTCGATCTTGCTCAGGCTGGTCTGGAACTCCTGACTTTGAGCGATCCACCCGCCTGGGCCTCCCAGAGTGCTAGGATTACAGGCGTGAGGCACCGCACCCGGCCCCCATGTTGCTTTTTAAAAGTGGGTGCTACAGTTACCCACCTCTGTCTAGACAATCGCTCACCTGCATATGCAGAGGACACTGCAGAACGCCACCCTAGACCCGTCACAACAGCCGAGAGCTGGACAAGAGGTGGCGTGGGTGGCTGCCGTTTACCTCCTGACCTCTCTGCACTGTTTCAATTTTTACCAGGAGTGGCTCTTACTTTGATCTTAATAATTTGCAAGGATCAGCTTTAAAAAACTAAGCCTTCTCTCCTTGGAGAAGGGGCTGATACCAAAGCCAGGCAGGGAAAACAGGGAATTGCTCACAAAATGACGGGGACACGTGGAAGGGACAGGGAGCCCCCCTGAGCGAGCTCCTGCCGGCCAGAGCTGCTGCAACTTGAGCTCCGAGTAAACAACAGGAGCGTTGGTTCATAACCCGCAGAATAAGATAGATTACCCAGGAGTCCACACTGACATGAATAAATAGTTAACCAACTAAACAAATGGGGCAGGCCGCGAGCGGTGGCTCACGCCTGGAATCCTAGCACTCTGGGAGGCCCAGGCGGGCGGATCGCTCAAGGTCAGGAGTTTGAGACCAGCCTGAGCAAGAGCGAGACCCCATCTCTACTATAAATAGAAAGAAATTAATTGGCCAACTAATACATATATACAAAAAATTAGCCGGGCATGGTGGCGCATGCCTGTAGTCCCAGCTACTTGGGAGGCTGAGGCAGGAGGATCGCTTGAGCCCAGGAGTCTGAGGTTGCTGTGAGCTAGGCTGACGCCACGGCACTCACTCTAGCCTGGGCAACAAAGAGAGACTCAGTTTCAAAAAAAAAAGGAGGGGGAACTATAGTCACTTTACCAGGAGGAAACCCAACCCCTGCCACTTAGGCAACCTGCGACATTAAGCGAGTCTTTTTCCTGAGCCTCCATTCCTGCATCTATCTGCACAAGGGGCGCGATGTAGGAGTCCCTAACCGCAGGGATGCAGGTTAGTGACATCACGAGTATGAAGCAAGAGGCGCCCGGGCTGGAGCCAGGCCGGCCCTGGATAACCGGCAGGAGGAGGTAAGCCGGGTGTCCCCTCCCACTGCGCCGGGTGTCCCCTCCCACTGCTCACCGCGGATCCTGTGATGATGTGGACGGGGCCTCGGGGGTGGGTGTAGGGCGACTCTAGGCTGCCGTTAAATACCTGGAGAAGGGGAACAAGTGGGGTGGGGTCACACCAGGCCACGCCCAGGGCGTCTGGCCACCGTGGCACCAGCACGTGGGTGCCTCGCCGGCCACCTGTCTCACCTGGTAGTTGTAAATGGGCCACAGGCGTTCGTACGAGTGCTCGTGCGCCCACAGCTGCAGGTCCACTCCTGAGACAGAGCAGGGCGTCAGGTCCCGGGTCGGGGAGGGACGGGCAGGGGACCGGGTGTCCTGGGGGCCACTCACCGTATTTGTAGAAAAGATCCTCCAACCCGTAGAGCTTGCCTCGGAGGCCTTTGCGGACCTGGACAGGGGGAACGGGCAGGCGAGGCTCAGGCCGAAGCCCCACGCGGCTCTCACCGCCTCCGCCCCGCCACCCGGAAAGGGGCCTCACCTTGCTCTCGTGCCGCCTGCAGTCATCCAAATCCGCGTTGGAGCAGTACATGGGCCGGTGGCCCATGGTGATGATCCAGGGCCGGGCCACCCGGTTCCTGTTGGCTTTCTGGAGACAAGGGCCCAGGTCAGGCGAAGGGCAGGGGTGGGCCGAGGGGGAGGGGAGGGACGGAAGGGGACCCCCCCACCCCGGTTACCTGCAGGTCACTCTCCAGCCAGCGAAACTGCCTCTCTACTAGGTGGCGGCCGTAATGGAGAAAGAAATACACCTCCGTGGAGAAGGAGATGATGTGGGCCGGCCCCAGATCCCAGCTGCAGGGGTCAAAGGGCAGGGGTCAGAGATTCAGAGATGGGGTCTCCTCTGCCTCTCCCATCCTTTGGGGGAAGCAGGCCAATCTCCCAGTCCCCGAAGAGTACCTGTACCACAGGCCTTCGTTGTCCCCCGGCATGCTGAAGCGAGCCTTGTAGTTAGAGAAGTTGCTGGAAAAAGGAAGTAAAAGGGAGGGGGTGAGGGGCTGGGCGCCCCAGCTGCCCCAGCTGCCCCAGGCCACTGTCAGGCCCGGGCCGGCCCCCAGGTCCCCCACCCCCTCTCCTCTCGATACACAACGAGAGGCCACAGGGCGAGGCGCGGTGGCTCACGCCTGCAATCCCAGCACTCTGGGAGGCTGAGGCAGGAGGATCGCTTGAGGTCAGGAGTTCGAGACCAGCCTGAGCCAGAGTGAGACCCCGTCTCTACTGAAAATAGAAAAATTAGCCGGGCATGGTGGCACATGTCTATAGTCCCAGCTACTGAGGAGGCTGAGGCAGGAGGATCCCTTGAGCTCAGGAGTTTGAGGTTGCTGTGAGCGAGGCTGACGCCACAGCACTCTAGCCCCGGCGACAGAGTGAGACTCTGTCTCCAAAAAAATAAAAAAGAGAGACTCCGCAGTACGAGGGACTAAGGGGAGACACCCAGAAGGATGGACACAACCATCGCCCCCGCCCCCGCAGCCCCGTCCTCACTAGCGCTCCTCGTGGTTCCCCGGGCACGTCATGTACGGCAGGCTGGCCGCCACCGGCTCGATGAGCCGCATGAACCTGTCCCCGACACGGGCGTTGTTCTGATCCATGTTGTAGGCAAAGTCTCCTGGGGACGGAGGCAGAGGGGAGTGAGGACCCGAACCTGCCTCTGCTTTGGCCGGAAGTGAGAGATCTGGTCGCTCAGGTGTGCGCTGGGCCACCCCTGGCCTGGGGCTCCTCCAGCCCCCACCCCTGCGTCACACCCACCCACATGTGCCTGGGGCACCTCTGGTCCCCGCCAGGACCACGTTGTCGCTCGTGCTCCGGGCGCACCAGCCCCGTCTCTGTCTGTCCCCCGGCCCCTCCCAGAACATCAACACTGGGAGAGTCCGGACCGATTCTGTGCCAGGCGCGGTTCCAAAGGCTTTATGTACACGATCACCCAAGTCTTCGAAACCCCCTCTGCGGGGGACGATCCCCATGTCAGATGGGGAAACTGAGGCCCCAGGTCACAGAGCTGGTTAGTGAAGACTCAGGAATAAAACCCAGAGCCTGACCCCAGTCCCTCGTCCCCCTCAAACAACCGCAGCAGCAGCAGCAGTGACAACAACAGCACACAGGTAGGCGGCACTCGCAGTCGCCATGACAATCCTCAGAACTGACGATAATAATCCGCAGGGAAAAAGCAAAGCTCAGTAAGGGCAGAGTTGGAATTTTAGCCTGGGCAGCAGGTTAGCCAAAGTCACCAGAGCCACACTGGCCCCTCCGCCGTCCTGGTGCTGCCTCCGCCCCTGTACCCCCCGCCACCCCGCACGCCCTCGCTGATGCCTCACCCACATGGAGAACGGCGTCGTACATGCCCTGCTGCGTGTCCCTGTGCAGCCGGGGCAGGGCCTTCGGGTTGTCAGCCCCCAGGTCCCCAAACACAGCCAGGCGGGGGCTCCAGTGCACCCCATTCTTCAGGGCCCTGAAGCGGAACCGACGGCTCCAGCCCCGGGCACTGCCACAGCGGTAAACTGAGAGGAGAGGAAAAGGTCACGGTCGGCTGGGGTGTCCCCAGGACCCCTCTCCCAACCCCTATCCTCTCGGAGAGCTGGAGAGCTGACCCCGAGCCCCTGAACACCCCAGCCCGGGACCCTCCTCACCATACTCGGCCCCGGGCAGCAGCCCCCGCAGCGTGACGCGGTGCATGTAGAGCTTCCTGCGGAGGATGCCGCCATCCACGAAGGTGCTGAAGGTGCCCTGGGCCCGGCGGGGAAGGGGCCCCGACAGCTGCATCCCAAACTGCACCTCGGAGCGCGCCGGCACCCACGTGGTCCAGGTCACGGTCATGGAGCCCGGCTCCCCTGGGGAGAGAGGAACAGGGAGGGCCTGGGCAGGGAGGCCACTGACGGCGGCGACAGCTCTGGAACGTTTCGTGGCTAAGGACAACCGTTCTGGAGCTGCCCAAGTTCGATCCTAGCTCTGCCATTTCCACACTGTGCTGTCCTTGGGCAGGTTGCTTCATCTCTCTGAGCCTCAGTTTCCCTATCTGCAAAATGGAATAGTAAATAATATCTGTCCTTTAAGGTTGTTATGAGGCTTAGATGAATAAATATAAGTAAAGCGCTTGAATCAGTGCCTATGACAGTCGGAGTTATATGGGGGAATGGATAGTATTATTAACATCATTATGGGCTGGGCGCGGTGGCTCACGCCTGTAATCCTAGCACTTTGGGAGGCCGAAGCGGGCAGATCGTTTGAGCTCAGGAGTTTGAGACTAGCCTGAGCAAGAGCGAGACCCTGTCTCTACCACAAATAGAAAGAAGTTAATTGGACAGCTAAAAATATATAGAAATAATTAGCCAAGCATGGTGGTGCATGCCTGTAGTCCCAGCTACTCGGGAGGCTGAGGCAGGAGGATCGCTTGAGCCCAGGAGTCTGAGGTTGCTGTGAGCTAGGCTGACGCCACGGCACTCTAGCCCGGGCAACAGAGTGAGACTCTGTCTCAAAACTAAATAAATAAATAAAATAAAATAAATAAATATATATGTATCATTGTTTATTGTGCACGAGCCTTGTGCCAAACACATTGTACACACATGATACCATTGAAGAGTTGCCCACGCAGATTGTCTGGAGGCCAGCTGGGTCATATAAAGGGGGACAAAGGCCAGCTGTAAGTCAGCAGAGAGCTGCAGAGCATGTGGCAAACTATAGACCCCACCCTGTCTAAAAGAGACAGCTGCCAAACAGGAAGCGGGCTCAGTGTCACCAAATCTATCAACTTCTAGAGTAAATCTTTACACAGTGGTTTTTATAACCCAGGAGCATATATAGATAGATATGCAAATCCAGATTTTTTTTTTTCTTTTTTAAGAGATAGATTCTCACTTTGTCACCCAGGCTGGAGTACCATGATGTGATCCTAGCTCACAGCAACCTCAAACTCCTGGGCTCATGTGATCCTCCCGCCTCAGCCTCCTGAGTAGCTGGGACTACAGGCGTGTGCCACCATGCCAACTGACTATTTTTTATTTTTTATTTTTTATTTTTTTTGAGACAGAGTCTCACTTTGTTGCCCAGGCTAGAGTGAGTGCCGTGGCGTCAGCCCAGCTCACAGCAACCTCAAACTCCTGGGCTCAAGCGATCCTGCTGCCTCAGCCTCCCAAGTAGCTGGGACTACAGGCATGCGCCACCATGCCCGGCGAATTTTTTTTTCTCTATATATATTAGTTGGCCAATTAATTTCTTTCTATTTATAGTAGAGATGGGGTCTCGCTCTTGCTCAGGCTGGTCTCGAACTCCTGAGCTCAAACGATCCGCCCACCTCGGCCTCCCAGAGAGCTAGGATTACAGGCTTGAGCCACCGCGCCGGCCTTTTATTTTTCTTAAAGACACGGTCTCCCTTTGTTACCCAGGCTGGTCTCGAACTCCTGGCCTCAGTTGATCCTCCTGCCTCAGCCTCCCAAAGTGCTGGGTCCAGATTTTTAAGCGATAGCTTCAAATTCTTAAATGCAAGCAACCAAATCAAGGTTATAAAAATACCATGTGGTATAGCATACTGTTAAGAGCATGGGTTCTTCCTCCAGCAATTCATGTGCACAGGGTTATTTATGGCAGCTCTCTTTATAATTGCAAAATATGGGAAACAACCAAAATGCCCAGATTTAGGGGAGTGACTGAATAAGATCCACACAGTGGTGTACAAAAGAACAAGCTCTAAGAACAGTTATGAAATGATTTCCAGGACATATTGTTAAACCAAAAAAAGCAAAGTGCACAAGAGTATAGTCAGATATACCCTTAATATAAGGGGATATAAGAAAATATGCCAGTATCTGCTCATTTGTACAAAGGAAATACGGGAAGAATACACCAGGAAGTAAAAACATGGATTACTTACAGGGGATGAGTGGGAAATGGGGTGGAAAAAGGGGGCAATGGGGACAGAGTAGCAGGGAAGAGGAAGGAGAGACACTTCTCTGAGTCAATCTTTTTTATAACACATTGACAGCCATGCTAGAAAAAAAATTTTTTCCCTTGGGGTCACGGTGTTTTATTAGGAAAATAGAATAAAAACTTCGAAAACAAAACAATCCTTTCGAATTTAATGAAAAATTTGTTATTGTTTTCTGTGCATAAGTTGTACACAACTTGAAAAATAGTTACCCAAGATGAAAAGACGTGTGACTTACATATGCTTCACAAGGCCCCAGGCTTGAAACTAGCGTGAGTTAAATACAACTCATATGGCAGTGAATGTGATCATTCTGATACCTGGAACAATAGTCATGTTTCATATGTCCTTCACACACCCAAAATATAAACAAATAAAACCACCAGGATGTGGGGGGGAGCCCATTATGGAATATAAACACTAATATGTGGACCTAACAATGTTAAAAAATGAATTACAGGCCGGGCCTGGTGGCTCACGCCTGTAATCCTAGCACTCTGGGAGGACGAGGTGGGTGGATCGCTCAAGGTCAGGAGTTCAAAACCAGCCTGAGCAAGAGCGAGACCCCGTCTCTACTAAAATTAGAAAGAAAAATTAATTGGCCAACTAATATATATAGAAAAAATTAGCCGGCATGGTGGTGCATGCCTGTAGTCCCAGCTCCTCGGGAGGCTGAGGCAGGAGGGTCGCTTGAGCCCAGGAGATTGAGGTTGCTGTGAGCTAGGCTGACGCCACGGCACTCACTCTAGCCTGGGCAACAGAGCGAGACTCTGTCTCAAAAAAAAAAAAAAAAAAAAATGAATTACATAACCACACTGAAGGGGTTGGGGGAAGAAAAATAACTGTTGGAAACAGTGTCCTAACTGGGTATTTTAAGGCTAAAGACAAAAAAGACTGTGCATGAATACTGTCATCTAGTGAATAAGCTCGTTCCCCCGGAATATGGGCAAACAGTTCTGAAACTGCTTTATGCATATGCTAGGATTGAGCAAATAAGTAAGTATATTGTACACAGTGAAAGTCAGGTTCTCAGTGTTAGAGAAAAAAGTTACAAGTAAGGCAAGATGAGGCTAAAATAAACCCTTGGTGTTGGGCTGAAATTAGAGGTATCAGTATGATGTCATGGTATTTAATATGTACACAGAGAGCTGGGTACAGAAACGTGGGTTGTGAACACGCACGTTAGCACACATGCACGTGTTGTCTTGCTCTGTCTGTTGAGCCTAGCAGCCCCCAGTATGAGCTTCCTCAGTGGCATGAGCACACCTAGCACTCAGATCTTAGTTCCTAAATACCCATTCTCTAATGAAATGAAGGAGGACCCACTGGAGAAACTGTTGATTCTACGGATGAGACAAGAAATATATAAGGCAAGCATGGAATAATTTATGGTGTCAGAAGGTGAAGAAGTGCTCAAAAATGACAGGGGCGGCCGGGCACGGTGGCTCACACCTGTAATCCTAGCACTCTGGGAGGCCAAGGCGGGAGGATCACTCAAAGTCAGGAGTTCGAAAACAGCCCGAGCAAGAGCAAGACCCTCGTCTCTACTAAAAATAGAAACAAATGAATTGGCCAACTAAAATATATAGAAAACATTAGCCGGGCATGGTGGCGCAGGCCTGTAGTCCCAGCTACTCGGGAGGCTGAGGCAGAAGGATCGCTTGAACCCAGGAGTTTGAGGTTGCAGTATAGCCTGGGCAACACAGTGAGACTCTGTCTCAAAAAATTAAATAAATAAAGTGAAGAAGTGCTCAAAAATGACAAGGGCTTGTTGAAAGAACAGAGAACCCAATCTGATGAAATTCCTGAGACCAAATCTAGGACAATCTGAGTAGCAGAATAAATAACGATAGAATTAGATTTTCTGCAGTATGAGTTTGTAGCTTCTAAAAAAAAAAATAGAATTCGATTTTTCACCCATGGAATAAAATAAATATCCATGAGTCCATGATATAAATAAGTAATTGAATAACTAGTAAGTGGAGCAGAGAGGGACGGCTCTTCTTACGGTAAACTTTCAATTACATGGAAAGAGGGAATTAGAAAATTAGAAAATCACAATTAGACAATCACCTCACTAACAATTGTTGCAGATACGATCGATCCACCGGTGGATGGTAAAATTAGTGGGTAAACATTCAGAAGAAATAGAATTTGCATAGTCTTGAGCAATCTCCCCCAAGATATTTATCAACAACAAAGGGAAGAATTATTACTTTATAGTGGAGAAACCCAGCAGACATCTCCTTATCTAAACAATCAAGGTCAACATCAGTGACAGCAATAAGTCATGTCAACATCATGATCCACCGAGGACACACAATCCCATCTGTGATCATCTTGCCAAAAATATACAACTGAATTCCAACCCAAAGGAAACATTGGACAAACCCAAAATGATATCCAACAAAGTAACTGATCAGTACTCAAAACTACCAAGATCATGAAAGATAAGCGAAGACGGAAAAACTGGCACAACAACTAAATGCAGTGTGAGACCCTGTATTGGGTCCTGGAACAGAAATTGGACGTTTGTGGAAAACTAGTGAAATTCAAACAAGGTCTGCAGTTTGGTTAACAGTATTGCACCAATCTTGATTTCCTGGGTTTTTTTTTTTTTTTTTGAGTCAGAGTCTCACTCTTTTGCCCGGGCTAGAGTGCCGTGGCATCAGCCTAGCTCACAGCAACCTCAAACTCCTGGGCTTAAGTGATCCTCCTGCCTCAGACTCCTGAGCAGCTGGGAATACAGGCATGCGCCACGATGCCCGGCTGATTTTTTCTATATATTTTTAGTTGGCCAATTCATTTGTTTCTATTTTTAGTAGAGACAGGGTCTTGCTCTTGCTCAGGCTGGTTTCGAACTCCTGACCTCGAGGAATCCACCCGCCTTGGCCTCCCAGAGTGCTAGGATTACAGGTGGGAGCCACCACAACTGGCCCATTTCCTGGTTTTAATAATTGCATGACAGTTACATAAAATGTTAACATCAGGGGAAATTGAGTGAGGGGGAGATAGGGACTCTGCAGTACTTTTGGACGTTTCTGCTAGATGTAAAATTAATGCAAAATTAAAAGTTTTAAAGCAAAGGCCAGGCACGGTGGCTCACACCTATAATCCAAGCACTCTGGGAGGCCGAGGTGGGCGGATTCCTCAAGGTCAGGTGTTCGAAACCAGCCTGAACAAGAGCGAGACCCCCGTCTCTACTATAAATAGAAAGAAATTAATCGGCCAACTAATACATATGTAGAAAAAATTAGCCGGGCATGGTGGCGCATGCCTGTAGTCCCAGCCACTTGGGAGGCTGAGGCAGGAGGACTGCTTGAGCCCAGGAGTTTGAGGTTGCTGTGAGCTAGGCTGACGCCACGGCACTCACTCTAGCCTGGGCAACAAAGCGAGACTCTGTCTCAAACAAAATAAATGAAATAAAATTAAAAATGAATAAAAAAATAAATAAAGCAAAATCGTGGGCTCTTGACCCAGCCTGCTGCATTGGAATTCCAGGCTATGTGATTTGGGGTCAGACTCTTCACCTCTGTGAGCCTCAGTTTTACTCTTTTGTCAAATGGGAGTAACAATAGTACCTACAGCTTAAGATTAATTTAAGGTTAAATGAGTTATCCGTCCATCTAAAGCACTTAGTAAGAATATATCTGCTATCATTATTGCCTAGGCCGATAAAGGACAGCTGTGATCTCACTGGATCATCACAGGAGCACCATGAGATGGCTTCTTCTATCTTTCTCATTTCATAGAGGCCTCCAGGCCAAGTCCAAGGTCACCTGGCCAGCAATGCCAACCCATTTCATTAATATTGTTTCTCTTTCCACATTGCAACCAACCTTTAAGAAACTATCTTCTTTTTTTTTTTTTTTTTTTCGAGACAGAGTCTTGCTTTGTTGCCCAGGCTAGAGTGAGTGCCGTGGCATCAGCCTAGCTCACAGCAACCTCCAATTTCTGGGCTCAAGCGATCCTCCTGCCTCAGCCTCCCGAGTAGCTGGGACTACAGGCATGCACCACCATGCCCGGCTCATTTTTATATATATATATTAGTTGGCCAATTGATTTCTTTCTATTTTTTAGTAGAGACGGGGTCTCGCTCTTGCTCAGGCTGGTCTCGAACTCCTGAACTCGAGCAATCCTCCCGCCTCGGCCTCCCAGAGTGCTAGGATTACAGGCGTGAGCCACCGCGCCTGGCCAAGAAACTATCTTCTTTAAATGTGTCAAGGACATGAAAAATAAGGAAAGACTAAGGAAGTGTCACAGATACAAAAGATGAGACTAAATGCAATGTGCAAATTGTGGGTTAAAATAGAGACGTTCGTGGAAAAGTTGGTGAAATCCCAAGTCTAGTTAATAACCTGATCATCGGTGTTAATTTCTTAGCTTTGTCAATGGTATTACGGTTATGTAAGGGATTGTCATTAGGGGAAGCTGGGTGAAGGGTGTACGAGAACTCTGTGTTATGTTTGGAACTCATCTGTAAGTCAAATTACTTTAAAATAAAAAGCTTAAAATTGTTTTAAAAAGAAACAACTATGTGTTGGGTTTTCGTGTAGTATCAAAGAAGAATAGGCCAGGCCCCGTGGTTCACCCCTGTAATCCTAGCACTCTGGGAGGCCGAGGCGGGCAGATTGCTTAAAGTCAGGAGTTCGAAACCAGCCTGAGCAAGAGCGAGACCCCCGTCTCTACTATAAATAGAAAGAAATTAATTGGCCAACTAATATATATAGAAAAAATTAGCCGGGCATGGTGGCGCATGCCTGGAGTCCCAGCTGCTCGGGAGGCTGAGGCAGGAGGATCGCTTGAGCCCAGAAATTGGAGGTTGCTGTGAGCTAGGCTGATGCCACGGCACTCACTCTAGCCTGGGCAACAAAGTGAGACTCTGTCTCAAAAAAAAAAAAAAAAAAAAGAAGAAGAAGAAGAATAGCCACAATTATCTGAAACTCCTATTAAAATCTTCCTCCCTGTTTCACGTATCTGTCTGAGACCAGATTTTCTTCACTTACATCATCCAAAGCAACATATCACAACAGACTGAAGCAGAAGTAGATCTGAGGACAATCCCATTGTCCCCCATTAAGCCAGACACAAAAGAGATTTAAAAAGATGTAAATCAACGCCACTCTCCTCACTAAATTTCTTTTTATGCAAAATATAGTAATTTTTCATTGAAAAGTCACTTCCATTAATACAGAAAGGATTTGTTATTGTTCATTTGTTTGGTATTTAAAAACTCTTTGTAGAGACGACATTGCATTATGTTGCTCAGCCTGGTCTCAAACTCCTGGCCTCAAGCAATCCTCCAGCCTAGGCCTTCCAAAGTGCTGGGATTACAGGAGTGAGCCACTGCACCCAGGCTATTATTGTGCATTTTAAATGACAATAAATATTTTTAAATGACAGTTTTAATTTCTAACATGGTAACTATTACTAGATACAACTCACACAAACGACGACAGCTCTTTGAGGTTTTTCCCAGTGCGAAGGAGTCCAGAGACAAAAGCTACCACACGCCAAACTCAGTTCTGCCTCTTACACAGGTGGCAACTCATTTACTCCTCCCCAGGAGGTCGTGCTAATACTACTCCATTGTCCAGATGAAGATACTGAGACCAGAGAGGTTAAGTCATTTGTCCAAGGCCACACAGCAGGTATTCTAACTCAGGTAGTCTGGGTGCCTCCAACTATGGAGGCACCAATGGGCCTTTCTGGGAGAGAAGTAGGGAGGCCCATGGACACTTACCTGGGTAGGACAGATGGACTTGCTCTGGGGCAGCACTGGGAGCCCCTGGGGCGCCCTGGGCTCCGGAAGAGAACAGTAGAAGCAGACAGCAGCAGGACTGGAAGCAGCATGGGAGGGAACGCATGGTAGGGGGACGGTGGGGGCAGAGATGGGGAGAGGAGGGGCCTGAGCAGACGAGATTCCTCAGGTACAACAGGAAGGGCCTGGAGGACAGAGGACGGAGGAAGATCAGGCGGTGCCACCGGGTGGCAGGCAAGGTAGCAGGGAGGTCTTCAAAGCGGTGGTTATCCAGGCACTGGGGAGAGAAAACAAAAATAATGATCACCGTGGAGCAGCCAAGCGCCCTGAGCCTCCCTGAGCGCTAAGGACTTGGCACGGATTAACTCGCGGGAGCCTCACGACGTTGCTATGAGGTGGCGGCCACTGGGCCATCACCCCCATATCACAGATGAGGAAACTGAGTAAGCGAGTGATTCAGCTGCACAGCCTGGACGTGATGGAGCCGGGCTTTGGACCCAGGCGGCTCACTCCAGAGCCTTGCTCTGAGCCGCAGCTCACCCTCAAAGCCAGAGGTGTCGTCGCGGGAGCGGTGGCAGGCTCAGAAGTTGCCTGTGGTGGCGCCACCCCAGCATTCCATCTTGCTTTTAGTAACCCCAGTTTCTTCCACCTTGCTCGCAAGGTCCCAGCCTTCCACCCCGCCTGCAGGGACCTCGCGGCTCTCTGCTCCCTCCTCTGCAGCCCATTTGGGTCTTAGGGGACTCAGATGCTGCGTCCCCTCTGCCCACCCCGGCCCCAGCGCCCCCGGCCTGCGCCATCCCCGTCCCCGGCGCGCAACGCCCCTCGTCCCCGGCCCTTCCCGCCGGCTCCACCGCCCCGACCCGCGGCGACCTGCCGGGCTGGGTGGAGCCGGGGCGGGGGGCGCCCTCGGGTACCCGGCTCACCCTCGGGGGCGCCGGCGGCTGCCCTACCCGCGTCTCCGGCCGCCAGCGCTGTCCTGGTATTTATGGGTTTGCGGGCGCCGAGGCCTCCCGCCGCCTACAGCATGTTCCAGCCCCGGAAGAGCCGGTCGCCTCGGGGTGACGGGCTCCCCAGACAGCCAGGGCCCCGGGTCCCACAGGTCCGGCCGGTCTCGAGCACCCCACGCACACCCCACCAGGGCGGGGCGCGGGAAGGGGGACCCGGGAAGACTTGGTACGCCGCTGTCACCTTCAAGCCGGCCACCAGGTGAGCTCCCGGAGGACAGGTAAGGCTGCGCGTCCCCCCCAGCCCCCTCCCCGAACCCCACCCCCCAGCTGCGGAGCCCCCAGGGCACCCACACCCGCCCCCACCCTTGGCCCTGCCCGATTCCCCGGTACCCCGGTGCGCGGTCACCTCGGAGATCCCCATCCCTTCCCTCTGCGCCCCCGCGTCCTCCTCCTAGCAATTCCTTCGGTCTTCGACTTCCTTCCTCCCCCCAAGCTGACTCCTCCTCAGACCCCTCTGGGCATCTCGAAAACCCCGATCAGAATCCTCCAGCGACAGCGCCGCTGCTGAGCTGTGCGCCAGGTGGGTCCCTCAACACGGCTGGACGTCGTCCGTGAGAAGGTGACTCTGGCGCGTAGGCCACGGGCTGCTGTGAGGATCAAACGAGTCGAGGCATGACATTTCATGCCGGGAACATCATCCGGGCCAGAGTAAGGGCTAGATAAGAACTCGCGGTTGTTTTTATTAGTACTAATGCACGAACCCCAGAAGCTGCTTGGGGTCACGGTGGCACTGAGCCGGAATCTTCCCGGTGGAGCTCTGTGAGCTGTTGGAATCTTGGGAGGAGCTGGCCAGAAAAGGAGCAGCCCCAAAGGTCTGGGGGTCCGGATTTTCAGGGGTTCCCTTTTTCTGTCTACAGATAAAGTGACCCCGTGATTTTTCCTTTGTAAATTCAGAGCATGTGGCTTTCTGGAAGTTGGGGACACGGATTTCAGAGATTTGCACTGGGGGGTTCCAGGGATTCAAGAGGAGCCTTTGCTCTGTTTGAATTTTTTCCCCCACCTTTGCGAGTCTCCATGTCAGCTTAAAAATAAAACCCAAAATACAGCTCTCTGACCCAAACTTGAGTACCTTAACCCATGGCTCCTTCAGCCACCAATTATTTTTAGTTTTTCTGGTGGCCTTCCAGAATCACAGGTTCTTAAGCCTTTCTCAGGATCTTGTTTTTAATGCAAAAAATAAATACAGATAATTCCCAAGGAAACCAATGCTACTGAATTACAGATATACACATATTTTAAAAACAATTATGTGATACAGTAATATATGTACTTCTTTATTAATGTATTAAACTTCAAGATCTAGTGGCAGGTCCAAAAAATAAAGGTAATTTCGAAGTGTTGATGAATGTGCAGAAGATGTTTGAGATTCCTGCAACAACTGTCACCGGATTCGGAAATATCTGTGATTTCTTCTCCTGACAAAGTCCCAGGTCTCCCGAGAGTCCTGGGGTCCATCACCCTCCTTATGACAAAAAGATGTGCTCAATTTCAATTATGGCAACAGTTCTCAAATTTTACACTCTTAAAAATTATGAAGCTCTTGTATATGTGGGTTAACTCTATTAACATTTACCATGTAAGAAAATAAAAACTGAGACATTTTTAAAACACACAAAGATACATGCGTACGTTCTATTAGCCATGAGAGCGATGATGTCATCACAGGTCAGGTAGTTTCTGCAGAGTGAAAAGGACAAACGCATGTTAATATTATGGTGATGATAGTTTTGACCTCCTTAGCTCCCCTGAAAAGAGTCTTGGGGACCCACAGGTGTTTCCAGACTTAGTTTTGAGAACTGCTAAGTTAAAAAGGAACAAAAGCGAAGAGGTAAAATTTTTTTTCTCCTATTTGAGTTCATGCAGCCTATGAGTTCATTCCATCAGTCTGGGATCTAAAGCCCCACAGGGCTTGCGTCTGTCGGACCCTGATGAGAGCTCCTGCCTCATGTATCGCTATAATCTTCTGGCGAATAGATCATCTACCCTGGGAAGAGAAGGCTTGCATTTAAGCTTTGACAAGCTTAAGCAAGTGATTTAACCTCACTGTGCCTCAGTTTCCCCACCTGTAAAATGGGGCTAACAATAGTAGCTGCCTCACAGGGTGGCTGCAAGGATTAAACAAGGTAACACATGGATATAAACTACTTAGAACAGCACGTGGCACAGAGCAAGTGCCCCACAAAATCCTTCTAATTACTATTATACCTGAGACATCCAGTCCGCCTGGTTTGTAAGATAAGACTATAATGAGCCTCCTTTGAAAAAAAAAATCACTTTAAAATTATTTAACCCTTTCCACTCGCTTGCTTTTTTTTCTCGATTCCTTTATTCTACTCGGGATTTAATTTTTTTTAAATACCCCAGATTTTACAAAGTGCGGCAGTAGAATAAAAAACTGGAGTTTCTTTTCATACAAACTTATTTATTTGGATTTTGTTATATTTCAAATTATTGATACATTCAAAGAGTAATTTTAATCTCCATAATTTTTGCTAACCGTGTCAAGTCACGCTCGACATCCGAGTGCAAAGGGTTAAACATTTTTAAATTATGAAATAATGACATATATACGGAAAAGCACATGAGGCATAAATGTTGCACTTAATGCTATGACAAAGTGAACACGCTGTGTGACCGCCACCAAGGTGAAGAAAGAAAATCCTGGCAGCTTTCCCAACTCCCTCCCACCTCTACTCAGGCACTGCTTTCTCCCTCCCCTCCATTTTACTGACTTTTATCTGACTTTGGTTTTACCACCTAAGCATGCCTCTTCCCATGCACGCTAATGCCGTGTCGCCTATTTTTGCATGTGATGTAAATAGAAATATATAGTGTGAACTCACGTCTGACTTCTTTCACCCCACATTATGACTATGAAATGTATGTGGGTTGGGCATATAAATTAGAAGTGCAATCCATTCCTTCGAGTTGCCAAGTGGTACTCCACTGCATGGACACACCCCGATTGATGCATCTACCGATTGTCAATGGAAAATTGAGCTGTCTCCTTTCATTGCTGTATTTATTTATTGGCCCTTGCAAAGCAGTGCTGCCTACATTCTGGTACATATTATATTATGATGTATTATTATTACCTCCATTGCACAAGTGGGGAAACTGAGGCACAGTGAGGTTAAATCACTTGCCTAAGCTAGTCAATGCAGGGGCTAGACTTCAATGCAAGCCAGCTAGCCCCAGGGTAGATGCTCTGTTCACCACAAGATTATGGCGATACATGAGCTAATGAACATATGTACACATTTCTCTTGGGTATAAACCCAGGAGTTAAACATCTGGGTTATAGGATTTGCATATGTGTGTGTGTGTATTTCATAGATACAGCCGAGGAGTTTCCCAAAGTGGTTGTAATGATTTCTTCTCCTCCCACCAGCCATCCTGGAGCAGTTCCATCACTCCACATCCTTGCCAACACTTGGCATTGTTCGGTGTTCTATGTTTAGTCATTCTGTTGGGTGTGTTGTGGTCGTTCATTGTAGTTTTAATTTGCATTTCCCTGATGAGTAATAAAATTGAACATCTTTTTATTTGCCTATTGGTCTTTTGGATATCCTTTTATTTGCGATGTGCCTGTTCAAGTGTTTTGCCCAGTTTCCTGTTGGGTTGTCCATTTTAAAATTGGTTTGCACTATATATTCTGAATACGTGCCATTGGTCAGTTGTATCTTGTGTGTTTACATCTCCTACTCAATGGCTTGCCTTTTTACTCTCTTAATGCCTTTTTTTTTTTTTTTTGAGTCAGAGTCTCACTTTGTTGCCCAGGCTAGAGTGAGTGCCGTGGCGTCAGCCTAGCTCACAGCAACCTCAAACTCCTGGGCTCAAGTGATCCTCCCGCCTCGGCCCCTGAGTAGCTGGGACTTCAGGCATGCGCCACCATGCCCGGCTAATTTTTCTATATGTATTAGTTAGCCAATTGATTTCTTTCTATTTATAGTAGAGACGGGGTTTCACTCTTGCTCTGGCTGGTTTCGAACTCCTGACCTTGAGCAATCCACCCGCCTCGGCCTCCCAGAGTGCTAGGATTATAGGCGTGAGCCACCGCGCCTGGCCTCTCTTAATGCCTTTTTTCTTTTTAATGAATAAAAGGTCTTAACTTCAGTGTACTCTAATTTATCAATCTTTTCCTTCTGTACCTCCAAAACAGGCTGATAGTCTCCTACATTATTTTCCAAGGGCTTTATCATTTTGCATTGCGTGTAGATTGGCACTCTATCTGGAACTGAATTTTGTGTATGGTGTGAGGTCGAGTTTTTAATTTTATTAAAGTAATGCACATGGCTAATAAAATACAAATAAATGAATCTACTTTCTTAAGGAGACTTCTTTTTTTAAAAGTATTTCTCCATTATGAAAGTAGTAACATCTTGTTACTGACAAATTAGAAAGTATTCATAGGCCGGGCCGCGGTGGCTCATGCCTGTAATCCTAGCACTCTGGGAGGCCGAGGTGGGCGGATCGCTCGAGGTCAGGAGTTCGAAACCAGCCTGAGCAAGAGCGAGACCCCATCTCTACTATAAATAGAAAGAAATTAATTGGCCAACTAATATATATAGAAAAAATTAGCCGGGCATGGTGGCGCGTGCCTGTAGTCCCAGCTACTCGGGAGGCTGAGGCAGGAGGATCGCTTGAGCCCAGGAGATTGAGGTTGCTGTGAGCTAGGCTGACGCCACGGCACTCACTCTAGCCTGAGCAACAAAGCGAGACTCTGTCTCAAAAAAAAAAAAAAAAAGAAGTATTCATAGAAAGCTCCAGGGAGGTTTAATGGCTCCAGGGATTGACAAACATGAGTTTGAATCCTGGTTCTGCCACTTCTTGGCTGGGTAACCTTTGGCCAGTGTCTTCTCTTAGCCTCAGTATCCTAATGCCTAAAATGGGTACGTAGTGCCAACTCACAAGTGCTTAGAAAGATATGGGCTGTAAGGAATGCAACCTAGGAAGGGGCATGCAGAAAGAGCTTAATAAATAATAGCTGCAATTATTTAATATTAACAAAAGATCTCATTAGTCACCCAGTGTTCACAACAACAGTTAGGACGGATAACAATGGTTGCCCCTCCTTGGAGCATCTTTTCTTAGACTACAATTTGGGCTGAATCATGATCACACCGTAGTCCCGAGTTATTTTTACTGGATTCTTCTAAACATTCTTTTGTGCTGGTTCATGATACTGCATTTTCGGTTTCCTTCGTTGGAGTTGGATGGCCAGGGTTTAAACCCAACTCCAACATTGAGTAGCTATAGGTCCTTTACCTCTTGTGCCTTGGTTTCCTCATCTGCACAATGGGGATACTATACCATGCTGCATACTTGACCAATTGTAGAGAGTTGTGAGAATTAGACGAGCAAATGAATCTAATCAACTGAGAAAACAGTGCCAAAAATAGTGCTTGGTATAAAGCACTAAAATCTTAAAAATCTTAATGGACATATTTCAGGATTTTGAAATTCACCACAAAAAGGTAAGATGGGTTGATGGATGGATAGAGGAATCAACGGATGTATTATAAAGCAAGAACAGTACGACGTGAATGATAGAATCCGAGTGGTTGATGTATGTGCGTTCCTTGTAAATGTCTTTCAATTTTCCTGTGCATTTGAAAATTTTCCTAATAAAATTTTGGGACACGTATTTGAGGATATCCAGATAGCTGTCGTTGACGGTCACGGTGAAACCAGGGCAGTGACAGATTCCTGAGCACTTGGTGTGTGTGAGGCGCCCTGTATATGACATGGTGCATTTAATGGCTGTGACAACCTGTGATGCAGACTTGAGGAAGCCCATTTTACCAATGAAGAAACTGAGGCTTGGAAAGCCTAAGCATCTCCCTGTGTGACTTTCAGGTCACTGACACGGTGGGGGACAGACAGGATGAGTGATAGAGGGACAGATCACTTCCAGGAGGAAGAGTGGCATACACCTCAAGGATGGTGACCTGGGCCAACAGGTATTGGGGAAGGATCCTCGCTGTCACTGCTGCCATGGATGAGGTGCTGCCTGTGGGCCTGGCACCGTTCTGGGCTCTCTGTGTGAATGATCTCATTGATGTTTCACCCCATTGAATAAGCCCATTTTACAGATGGGGAAACCAAGGCTAGAGAGATTGAGCAACTTAAGATCACAGAGCTGGGACCAGAACCCTGACGTGTCTGATTTGAAAGCCTGGGATGTGGGTGCTTTCAGGAGAGACTTTTCCCCTCTTAGGACATTATCTAGCGAGAAATACTGTCAGCTGCACCTTCAAATCTATCCAGAATCTGTCCCCTTCTCTCTTTTCTGCAGCCTCTACCCAGTCTCTCCTTCCTGGGCTGTGTCAGTAGCCCCCAGCCCCCTCCCTGGTATTCCTGCTCCCATCCTGCCCAGAGGGACCTTGTTAACGCCTGAGTCAGACCTCGTCCCTCCCTGGGCCCCACAAGGCCCCACACGATCTGTCCCCTTCCCTCTCTGTTCTCATCCCTCACCGCTCACCCCCTCGCCCACTCTGATCCAGGCACAGGGGCCTTCACACTGTTCCCTGAACAGACTCCCACATCAGGGACTTTGTGTTTCCACCACCCGGGGCCCACATAGCTCCCCCTGTCCCTCCTTCAGGCTTTACCCAGATGCCACTTTCTCAGCGAGACGTCCCCTTGACTCTCTGACATAAAGTCACCATCCGCCTCCACACACTGCTCGCTCCCAATCCCCGAAGCCAGGGCTCTGCGAATTTTCCCCAGAAAGCTCAAGATATTAAATATTTTAAGCTGTGCAGGTCGCATAGCCTCTGCCACCACCACTCAACTCTGTCCTTATCACACGGAAGCAGCCATGGGAGGCACAGAACCCAGCGAATGTGCCTGAGTTCCAATAAAGCTTTAGATATGGACGCTGAAATGTGGATGTCATGTAAATTTCACACGCCACAAAATATCATTATTCTTTTGGTTTCCCTTTTTTCCAATCATTAAAAAATTTAGAAACCATTCTTAGGTTACAGGCTGTACAAAAAGAAAAAAAAAATGATGGGCTGGATTTGGCCCTAGGGCCATAGTTTGCTGACCCCTTCCCTAAGTATTTTCCCATGGCATTTGTCACCTTCTAGCAGACTGCGATATTTACATGATATTTACATGTTACGTTTACAATCTGGCTCGCTGACAGCCCCGGGAAGACAGGGGTTTGGCCCGGCTGGCATGTAGCAGGAGCACAGTAGGATTTATTGCATGACTGAGTACATGGATGCATCCCAGCGACTACTGGGAATATGATCCCTGTCCCTGTGTCACCTGGTCACCAGACCTGAGTGTCACTCTGCTCGGGGAGGAGCCCAGCCAAGTGCCTGCTGAGTCTGCAGATTGGGAGGACGGGGTGAGCAGGCAACTATTTCCCTTCATCTCAAGCTTTGGGCTTCCTGCTTTCATCGTGACTGTGAGTGACGTCGCGAGTCAGGGGATCTGTGAGCCACAGGAGGTGGGAGCATGCCCAGGGCACAGCTCACCTCCTGGGCGATTCCATCCTGCCTCAAGTGACAGCAGGAAGGAAGAGTGACTCAGCCTCCCAGCGTGGAGGCTTCCCGTGCAGAGCCAGGGCAGCCCCCTGAGGCTTCCTGCTGGCGGTCGCGGCCCCCACCTGGGTGCTCGTGCTCCCTGTGTGTCAGCCACCATGGCGTGGATGCCTCCCCTCTGGAGGAATTTTCTAGAAGAGGAAACAGAGGCTCAGAGAAGTGAGCTCCTTTGCCTGAGATCACACTGCTCGTAAGAAGAAGAGCTGGGACTCCTTCCCGGCGCCTTCTGTCCCCGAGGCCTTAAATGGGCTCCCGCTGTATAACTCACCCTGCCACCCGGGGACATCTGCCATCCCGCCCCAGGTTTCAGGCCTCAAGCCCAGTGGCGTCTCCCAGCACTGTCATATATGGGGTGGACGCGATGGCTCCATAAGATCTGGAATTGAGCCCTGGGATGGAGCAAACCCTCAGCAAACGTGAGCTCTCATACGTACGGGCCAACTATTTACTGTGCTGTTGTTTGTTGCTCCATTTCCCACTGGAGTCGTGCGGAGGGGTGGCAGAGGATTTTAAAGTCAATAAACAAGGGACAAAAGAAGGTGTTATTAAAACTTGCCTTTAAAAAAAAATCTCTTCAAATGTCTTTTTTTAAAGTGGCCGTTTCTAGAACCTTCCATGAGTGCTAGACACTGTTCTAAGTGTGTTACACGTCCTCATAGCAAGGCTCTGAGGCAGGGACTCTATTACACCATTTCACAGATGAGGAAATCCAAGCACAAAGTTCCTGTCCCCGGGAAAGCTGCACCCAGACGTCTGGGTTTTCCTCAAGCATTGGAATTGGCCACCAAAGAGTGCTTTGGATTCACCCTGAGTTGAGATTAAACTCTGAGCTGAATGACAGAACACCATGGAATGTGGTTAGCTTGCATTTAGGATCCATGATATTGAAAATACACACCCAGTGGCATCTGCCTATAATCCCAGCTACCTGGAAGGCCGAGGGGGGAAGATCACTTGAGGTCAGGAGTTTGAGACCAGACTGGGCATTGTAGTGAGACCCCCATCTCAAAACAAACAAACATATACTAGGGTCACAGTTATCATGAGAAAAGTGTTTCTACAATGAGAGGAAACAACACAAGCACAAAATATGTGCTTACTGAGTGGAACAGGGAGCCATCAGGGAGTTGGTTTTGTTTTGGAAGGAAGGACTTTCCCTGAGAACACAGAATTGAATGCCTGGGACATACGTGTACACTCTGGCTGGGAGTGTCATTGGTGGTATTCCAACTAGATTACACCTAGGCATTGTGTGTAAGACAGCACCTCCAGTTTTTGTTGTCTTATGTTCCACGCAATATAGAACAGACTATAAAACGGATATGCACAGCTTAAAGAGTAACAACTTCGAAACCTGTAGACTTGTCACCTAGGTAATCATGACCAGTGCCTTAGCACCACCTGTGTGTCCCATGATCACAACTTCTGTATTAATTATTCTTTTGCTTTTCTTTATAGTTTATCCCTTAAGCATGGATTTCCCCCAATACCACATTTGTTGAGGTCTTTTTTTTCTTCTTTTTCTTTTTATGCAGGAACCACCAAAGTTTTAGTGTTTAATAATGAATAGCGCAACTGACCAAGGTCCAAGATGTAAAGATATCATGTTCAAGAAGCTGGGGCAGGCCGGGCGCAGTGGCTCATGCCTGTAATCCTAGCACACTGTGAGGCCGAGGCAGGCGGATTGCTCCAGGTCAGGAGTTCGAAACCAGCCTGAGCAAGAGCGAGACCCATCTCTACTAGAAATAGAAAGAAATTAATTGGCCAACTAATATATATATATAAAAAAATTAGCCGGGCATGGTGGCGCATGCCTGTAGTCCCAGCTACTTGGGAGGCTGAGGCAGGAGGATCACTTGAGCCCAGGAGTTTGAGGTTGCTGTGAGCTAGGCTGACGCCACGGCACTCACTCTAGCCTGGGAAACAAAGCGAGACTCTGTCTCAAAAAAAAAAGAAGCTGGGGCATAAATCACTCTATAAACTAACTATATGGTATGTGATAAGAATTCACATTCTATAATATAAAACCTGTCTACACATAGTAGTTAGCTGCCAAAAGCCATTCAGTTGTCTCTTGGCTTGGAACAATGGTGTTCCAGATTTCAGTGTAAATTATTAGCAACTTTCAACTCTTTTGTGTGACAGGTATCTTGTCCTCGTCTTCCAATTCTTCCACTCCAGCCTGTGCCATGAAGTCTGCAATGTTTCTCTCCAAATCAGCAATGCTACTACTCCTATCATCAATTCTTTTTTTTTTGGGGGGGGGATCATTTTAGATTTAGAGTTACAGAAAAGTTGCAAAGATAGTGCAGTGAGTTCCAAAACACCTTTTGCCAAGTTTCCCCTAATGTTACCTTACATGACCGTGGTATGTTTGGCAAAACTAAGAAATGTATGGAGGTATAATATTATTAATTAGACTATAGACTTAATTTGGCTTTTAGACATTTTTCTACTCTATGGTTGAGTTGGTTTTTTTCCAAAAGACATTCTTTTTTTTTTTTTGAGACAGAGTCTCACTCTGTTGCCCAAGCTAGAGTGCCGTGGCATCAGCCTAGCTCACAGCAACCTCAAACTCCTGGGCTCAAGCAATCCTGCTGCCTCAGCCTCCAGAGTAGCTGGGACTACAGGCATGCGCCACCATGCCCGGCTAATTTTTTCTATATATATTAGTTGGCCAATTAATTTCTTTCTATTTATAGTAGAGACCGGGTCTCGCTCAGGCTGGTCTACAAACTCCTGACCTCGAGTATTCCGCCTGCCTCGGCCTCCCAGAATGCTAGGATTACAGGCGTGAGCCACCGCACCTGGCCAAGATATTCTTTTTTCAAGGGCGGTTTTAGGTTGACAACGAAATTAAGAGGAAGGTACAGAGATTTCCCATATGCCTGCATCCCTACACGTGCAAACTCTGACATTAACATCTTCCTCCAGTCCGGGCTTGATGGCTCACGCCTGTAATCCTAGCACTCTGGGAGGCCAAGGCGGGCGGATTGCTTGAGGTCAGGAGTTGAAACCAGCCTGAGCAAGAGCGAGACCCCATCTCTACCATAAATAGGAAGAAATGAATTGGCCAACTAATATATATAGAAAAAATTAGCCGGGCATGGTGGTACATGCCTGTAGTCCCAGCTACTTGGGAGGCTGAGGCAGGAGGATCGCTTGAGCCCAGGAGTTTGAGGTTGCTGTGAGCTAGGCTGACGCCACGGCACTCACTCTAGCCTGGGCAACAAAGCGAGATTCTGTCTCAAAAAAAAAAAATGCATGTAAGTTTCCTCCATGTCTTTTGGTGGCTTGGTAGCTTATTTCTTTTTAGCACTGAGCATTATTTCATTGTCGGGACATGGCGCAGTTTATTTATCCTTCACCGACTGCAGGGGATCTTGGTTGATTCCAGTTTTGGCAATTAGGAGTAAAAGCTGCTATAAACATGCCTGTGTAGGTTTCAGTGTGGACATGAGTTTTCAGCTCCTTTGGGTAAATAGCACAGAGCATAATTGCTGGATCATATGCTAAGAGTCTGTTTGGTTTTGTGGGAAACCGTTCGGTTGCATTTTAAAAACTGATGAGAGAGCAAGGCCCATTGATCTGTGTAAGGAAAGGGCAGCTGGGCCACTCTCGGGGGAAGGTCCCCGGGAGAGGATGAGCTGGGCCACATCTGGGTCACATCTGCTGGCAGATTCCCTCTGAGTTGACCCGATCCCCTCCTGGAAGACTCAGTGTGTGAGAACATGAGTGAATCCTGGAGAGCACACGCTGACCACGCTGACCAGGGCGCGGTGTGCACCACGTCCTGCGTGGCCAGTGGGACCGTGATCAGCTCCGTGTTTCCCACTTCTGAGAACATCCCAGGCTCCCGAAAGCTCTCGAGAGTGGGCCCTGCAGCACGTTTGCTTGGGGGGACGGCGTATCCTCGGTGGACCCAGTGGCAGGTCACAGAGGGACAGCAGGATCACTGTCATGGTCAAGGCAAGTCAGGTATGGACAAGAATGTGGTTCACGTTCACCTGGGCATTCTCTCCCTAGGTTAAAAAAACAAAACAGTACAGTGGCAGTCAGCGTGCTGGTGATGACAGCCCTCACCGTGACCGTTCCATGAGTCACGTGATCCTACCTGGGTGGGCTGTCCTCCCACCTCCATGCCAGCTGCCAGAGCGGGACTTCCCTTCAACACCAACCTGGGGATCCCCCTCACTTACCTGCTGTGTCGGGTCCCCTGCGTCCTGGATTCCAGTCCTTCCTTTTGTTGGTGGTGTCCTCATCTTGCTGGAGCACATCCTGTAGCTTCTTTTTTTATATATAAAATTTTATCTAAAATTATAAATTTTATTCATTTTACAATTTTATTATCCTTTCTTCTCTCTTTTGTCTCATATCCTAGGCACATCCCGTAGCTTCTTGAGAAAGGTTTCATGGGGGATAAATGTTTGAGGCTGGGCACATCTGAAAATGTCTTCAACCTCCCCTCTTGCCTGCGTGATATTTGGCTGGGACAGAAATCAGTTTCTTTCAGAATTTTTTTTTTTTTGGCTGGACCCCAGGTCTAGGACAGCAACTTGACAGGCCAATGACTCTCCATGGCCAGCCAACAGAATGCCGCTGCCACGCTGATTCTGGACACCTGTCACCCGCTCACCTGGACATGGGACAAGTTCAGGGCCCTGGCTCACCCAGCCAGGTAGGTGGGTCCATGTATCAGCTCTCCGCACCTGGCTGCTGCCAGCCTACAGCACCCTAGGCAGATGGAACTGGCACAGTTGTCTTTTACCTGCACCCCTGCTGGCAGGCAGCTGGGCAGTCTCACCACCCCCACCTCGGCTTCCAGACCAAGTATCAGGCAGTCCCTGCATCTCTCTTCCAAGGGCTTAAAAAAAAATGCATAAAGGAGAATTAAATTTTATTACTTAAAATACAATAAAAAATAACCTAAATAAAGCATCATTGAATTCTGCCTCGTGCTTCTTTCCTTATCAGAACACGGATTATAAATGCTAGGATGGGCTGGGCGCGGTGGCTCACGCCCGCAATCCTAGCACTCTGGGAGGCCGAGGCGGGTGGATCGCTCAAGGTCAGGAGTTCGAAACCAGCCTGAGTGAGACTGAGACCCCATCTCTACTAAAAATAGAAAGAAATTAATTGGCCAACTAAAAGTATATATATATATAAAAAATCAGCCGGGCATGGTGGTGCATGCCTGTAGTCCCAGCTACTTGGGAGGCTGAGGCAGGAGGATCGCTTGAGCCCAGGAGCTTGAAGTTGCTGTGTGCTAGGCTGATGCCACAGCACTCTAGCCTGGGCAACAGAGCGAGACTCTGTCTCAAAAAAAAAAAAAAAAAAAAAAAAAAGACATGTATTTGCGGTCCTCAGCAACCCAGCCCAGTAGCGCCTCTGTGAGAGTCACTCGGAGCCATTGTCCCTGGATGCCCAGCACCCAAGGCCCTGAGCGGCACGAGGACCCACGTGACCAGTGTGAAATAGACAGCCCTAGAGACCAGCAGAGATGAGAGGGACATTGAGCGTCATGGCACTGCTGCCTCTTCCACACGCCAAGGGGTATTAAATTAGCCCAAAGTGACACGTTTGACAATGAAGAACATAATAAAGAGACGCTACCCGATCCCTGGAGAATGTCACGAGCACGAGTTCCGGGATGAGCAAATACATGAGTACCTCTTCTCCGCCCGTTAGTGTAAATCTTCCCTGGTAAATCACGACACCTCTCTGGGGGCCATGGATTTTGCAGTACATTTTTCAATCGAATTGTTTCTATAGACAGGGACTTCCACAAAAAGTACTGCCTAATGCCCTGAGTATCCTCAGTGTGGCCCTGCACTCCACAGCTAATTCTCCAGTAAATTCCATGGGCTGCACTTGCAAATCTACCCAGAGCGAGCCCAGTCCTCCCGGCTGCTGTGCCCGTGCCCTGGTCTAGCGTACCCTCCTCTCCTGCAGCAATGACAGGGACGGCCCTTACAAAACTTAGCAGGAAAACATCTAATTCTGACAATTCCTAGTGACAGTTAAAGATCAATCCTACGAGTCCTCTCGCTAACAGGCACCCAGCAGGATCCCTGTTTTGCACAACTTCTGAAAATCGCTGCACAGATGGAAAAGAGATGTAGATCTTTTCCTTTTAAAATTGCTTTTGAGGCTCTGTTTTTACAGAGTTCCTGGGTGAACAGCAGGGAGTTCCAGGCCTCCCCTGCGATAATCCCTCCTCCAGGGTAGGGCAGGACCCGACTCTTGGACTTTGACATCCTCGCTGCTCCTATTATCATCTGGCCGGGAGAAGGAGGAAAGGGACAGGTACAGCAGTTTCTCACAACCATCACTGGGTTTTTTTCCTCCTTTCTCTTTGTCCCCATAAAATCAGCAAGCCATGTGGCCTCGGGGCTGGAACCCTCCTCTCTTTCTTTGGGACACCACTGTGTCTCCCTACTGTCCCTCTCTTTCCTTTCTCTCTCCTCCTAGGAAGATAAAATTTTTCTTCTTCTTCTTTTTTTTTTTTTTCTTTTTGAGACAGAGTCTCACTCTGTTGTCCTGGCTAGAGTCCATTATCAGCCTAGCTCATACCAACCTCAAACTCCTGGGCTCAAGCGATCCTCCTGCCTCAGCCTCCCAAGTAGCTGGGACTACAGGCATGCGCCACCATGCCCGGCTAATTTTTTCTATATATTTCTAGTTGGCCAATTAATTTCTTCCTATCTTTAGTAGAGATGGGGTCTTGCTCTTGCTCAGGCTGGTTTCCAACTCCTGACCTTGAGCAATCCTCCCACTTTGGCCTCCCAGAGTGCTAGGATTACAGTGAGCCACCGTGTCTGGCCAGCTTTTTTCCATATATCCTAATCTCTGTGTCAAACTTTTTTCTACACCTGATCTGTGAACACCTGCTAGATTTTCCACTCTAATAGCAAGGTCCTTTCTATGTTCCCCACCTCCTCCTGCCCCGGTCTGCTCCCACGTGCAGTAGAGAGGCCCTGTGAACACTGAGACGGAGAAGGGACTCCTCGTAGGGACCTGCTGCCCCCCAACCCCAAGTATGGAAGTAAAAGAAACATCTTGAGTCCCTTCAAAGGACATTCCAGGCACCTGGACAGCCTTGCACAACCTGATAAGCAAGAAGACAGTCATCACTTAAAACAATAGTTTCCCAAGCAAGTCAGACTCACAAGGTGTTTGGGTTCCCTGGAGAAACTAAAAGATAATATCTTTTTTTTTTTTTGAGACAGAGTCTCGCTTTGTTCCCAGGCTAGAGTGCAGTGGCATCAGCCTCACTCCCAGCAACCTCAAACTCCTGGGCTCAAGCGATCCTCCTGCCTCAGCCTCCCGAGTAGCTGGGACTACAGGCATGTGCCACCATGCCCGGCTAATTACATATATATATATGCATATATATATATATATAGTTATCCAGCTAATTTCTTTCTATTTTTTAGTAGAGACGGGGTCTTGTTCTTGCTCAGGCCAGTCTCGAGCTCCTGACCTTGAGTGATCCTCCTGCCTTGGCCTCCCAGAGTGCTGGGATTACAGGCATGAGCCACCATGCCCGGCCTAAAGCCCAGGAGTGTTGGTGGCTGCTGGATTATGGCTCAGCCTCTCTCTGGGCTATGCCTTCTGGCTCAAGGCTGTGCCCCATTCCAGGGCTGGTCAATAAGAAGGTACAAAACCTGCCCCATGCCTCAGTTAGGGACCACTTAGAAGGGCCACTTCAGTCCTTTGGGGTCCCAGCAGAGGCCCTTGTTGCAATCGCATCACAGCTCAACTTCTCCCTCTGCCCACCCTCCCCCCCTTCCTCAGAAGTGTCACCCCACAGAGCACTCCCCCAAATCCATCTGCCTGCAAATCTCCAACTCCGTTTCCCAGGAAACCCCACATAAGTCAAAACCTGTGCATGTGCGTGCGTATTTATTTTTAAACAATAACAGAGGACTTTTCTTTTTTTAAGACAGAGTCTCACTCTGTTGCCCAGGCTAGAGTGAGTGCCGTGGCGTCAGCCTAGCTCACAGCAACCTCAAACTCCTGGGGTCAAGCAATCCTCCTGCCTCAGCCTCCCGAGTAGCTGGGACTACAGGCATGCGCCACCATGCCCAGCTAATTTTTTTTCTATATATTTTAGTTGGCCAATTAATTTCTTTCTATTTATAGTAGAGACGGGGTCTCGCTCTTGCTCAGTTTGATTTTGAACTCCTGACCTTGAGCGCCTCGGCCTCCCAGAGTGCTAGGATTACAGGCGTGAGCCACCGCACCCGGCCTAATAACAAAGGACTTTTCTCTCCACCAACTAAGTTCTGAGATAGCAATCACCAGTGCCTTAAACGCCCATGGTGGGTCCTTCCCATCCTTTCCTTCTGTCCTACCCAGAGGTCATCAATATCCTGATGTGTGTAATAATCTCTGCTTGGTTTTAAGTGTCATGTCATCTACCTATGATATGATGTATGTCTCATATATATCCACGTGGCTCTGCCTGTTTCTGAACTTTACACGAATGGAAGCACACTTCCTGTGTTCTGTGATCTGCTTCTTTCCTACAATAGTGACATGTAAGTCATCCATCTTGACGAAGTTAGCTAGTGTTCCTTAATTTTGGCCATTATTCGAACAGACTATGACAGGTGCATTTATTCTACCCGAATAGACTATGACAGGTGCATTTATTCTACCCGAATAGACTATGACAGGTGCATTTATTCTACCCGAGATGGACACGTGTGCTGTCTCCAGTTCGGGGACTCTTCCTCGCCATACTGCTATGAGCGTTCTCTGCCACGGTCACCGATGTCTCCAGGGCAGAGTTTCTTGATCTTGGCATTATTGACACTGGGGCTGGATGACTCTTGGCTGTGAAAGACTGTGCTGGGGACTGGAACATGTTGGGCAGCATCCCTGGCCGCTGCACACTTGATGCCAGTAGCACCCCTCCCCCCTGGTGCGACAACCAAAACAATGTGTCCACATACCGCCCAAATGCCACCTGGGGGGCAGAATCATCCCCAGTTGAGAACCATTACCCTCGGCAAAGCACTTAATTTCTAAGAGCTTCCTCTCTACATAATGGTGCCCCAAACACTATCCACCTGTTATGCTATATCTGTACTATATACCATGGCTACCTGTATAGCAGTATCTACCTGCATATTAGGCTGCATTTGAACATGTGTGATATGCTTGGAACATGGTCTGGCCCAGAGGGATGAACACTAGATTACTGTAATTATTATTATGTTTTGTTTCTGAAGCCAAGGCACGTGCTTCATGCTGAGAAGCTATATAAGTCCTCTCAGGTGTCTTGAACTCTCTCCCCTCTAGGAGCCTGTTCCTACACGTGTACTATTGTGATTGCCGCGGTTCACGTGTATGTGTCCTCCCAGATTCGTATGTTGCCACCTAAGACCCAAGGTGATAGCATTAAGAGGCAGGGCCTTTAGGAGATAAGTCATCAACAACTCAATTGTGAGCATCTTTTTTTTTTTTTTTTTTTTGATACAGAGTCTCACTCTGTTGCCCGGGTTAGAGTGCCATGGCGTCAGCATAGCTCACAGCAACCTCAAACTCCTGGGCTCAAGTGATCCTCCTGCCTCAGCCTCCTGAGTGGCTGGGACTACAGGCATGAGCCACCATGCCTGGCTAATTTTTTTCTATATATTTTTAGTTGTCCAATTAATTTCTTTCTATTTATAGTAGAGACCAGGTCTCGCTCTTGCTCAGGCTGGTTTCGAACTCCTGACCTTGAGCGATCTGCCCTCCTCAGCCTCCCAGAGTGCTGGGATTACAGGCGTGAGCCACCACGCCTGGCCTATGGTAACTATTTAAAAAGGGCTCAGCAAGGGATTTTTTTCATAACCAGAAAGTCAGAGCTCCTTTCCCAATCCCAAATCTCTGGCCAAGAATTAATCTCAGCTCGATAGCCAAATTAGTTTCTTAAGAGTATCTTTTCATGTTCGGCCAGGAAGGCTTAAAATTGAATAGAGAGGTGAAATAAATCAAACCCACAGAATTAATACTTTCATGCTATATTTAAGAATCAGCTGTGATGTTTGCTACTTAAAGTATTTGTAATGTTTAAGAGAATTTGGCATATTAGAAAAGGTAAAAAATTTATCCTGTATGTGTAAGTCTTCCAAGATAAAATGTATAATTGAGCAATTCATTATTTTAGATCTGTAATTTTTCACTTTAAACATGAATGAAAGGGCCGGGCGCGGTGGCTCACGCCTGTAATCCTAGCACTCTGGGAGGCCGAGGCGGGTGATCGCTCTAGGTCAGGAGTTCGAAACCAGCCTGAGCGAGATCCCCCCCCCCCCCCGTCTCTACTAAAAATAGAAAGAAATTAATCGAACAACTAAAAATATATATAGAAAAAATTAGCCTGGCTGGTGGCACATGCCTGTAGTCCCAGCTACTTGGGAGGCTGAGGCAGGAGGATCACTTGAGCCCAGGAGATTGAGGTTGCTGTGAGCTAGGCTGACGCCACGGCACTCACTCTAGCCTGGGCAATAAAGTGAGACTCTGTCTCAAAAAAAACCCCAAAAAAACCATGAATAATAGAATTGGACTCTAGGTAAATAAATGGTACTGGAATGTTTAAAAGATCTCGATATGTTTAATTTATTGTAAGAGTTAAGTGCTTCGGAAGGGAAGGTTTTGCTTTTATTGAGCTTCGAAGAAAATCGAACAGTCTAAATTTGTGAAAGCAGAACGTTGAAAGGAATTTAATTAACTAAGATTCTAAATGGGATATGAGGCTGTTGAAACTGGAGTTGGTGGAATATTAATCAAAGACCACCCTGAAAGCGACTGTGAAAATTTACTAGATTTATAAATAGAATAATATTTTTTAAGCAGAACTTTGAAGCTTAAGGAAGACAATGTTTTAATGGGTAGCTTTTATACATTGAAAATTAACTTAGAGCAGGAAGTCATCAGTCTTTTCTGAGCACAGATACCTCCCCCAGTGGCACCAGAGAGCTCACAAGGACACTCTGCCCTCAGTTGGTGTCTAGAATCCCTCCCCCTCAGTATAAGTTTATAATCCTGGCCACAGCTGGCGTCCCCGACTTCCCCTTTGTCCGGATCTGCGACAGCAGCCTCTGGGACCCAGTGGGACCCCTTCCTGGTGCTCAAGCTCTTACGTGACCCCCTCCCCTCGAAGATTAGCTCAAGTTAGTGACTCACTTCTAGCAAATATTTTAGGCTGGTGCACAAGTCATTGCTGTTTTAGCACTGTCGAAATTGACTGTTTGATATTGTGACACATTCTTAAATAAATGTGGTTATGTTAATGCACATCATTTTAATGTGCCTTTTTCACTTTATGTTTTTTTTCGAATGAATTATTACTTGCTGTTTATTTTATATTTATTTTAGAGTATGGAAATGATGTTAGACAGAAAGCAAATTCCAGCAATTTTCTTATTTGAGTTCAAAATGGGTCGTAAAGCAGCAGAGACAATTCGAGACATCAGTTTTGGCCCCAGAACTGCTACGAAGGTGCAGTGCAGGGTGGTTCAAGTTCTGCAAAGGAGACGAGAGCCTTGAAGATGAGGAGCGCAGTGGCCGGCCATCGGAAGTTGACAATGACCAACTGAGAGCAATCATCGAAACTGATCCTCTTGCAACTACACGGGAAGTTTCTGAAGAACTAACTCAACGTCAGCCATTCTACGGTCATTGGGCATTTGGAAAGCAAATTGGAAAGGTGAAAAAGCTCGATAAATGGATGCCTCATGAGCTGACCGAAAATCAAAAACTCACCGTTTTGAAGTGTCATCTTCTCTTCTTGTACACAACAACAACAAACCATTTTTTGATCTGATTGCGACATGCGACAAAAAGTGGATTTTATATCCAGAATATTTTCATCACCCCAAACAGAAACCTTGTGCCTGTTAGCATTTACTCCCCATTTTCTGCAATTCTCCCATCCCTAGGCAACCACTAATCTACTTTGTGCATCTGTGAATTTACCTATTCTGGTCATTTTGTGTAAATAGAATCATGGAATATGTGGCCTTTTGTGTCTGGCTGCTTTCACTGAGCATAATGTGGTTAAGGTTCATCCATGTTGTAGTGCCTATCGGTGCCTCAATTTTTTTTTATGATGAATAATACTCCATTGCATGGATATATCATATCACGTTTGTCCATTTGTGAGTTTTGGACATTTTGGTCGTTTCCATCTTTTTTTTTCCCCTTCTTTTTCTTTTAGTTGCCCAGCTAATTTTTTTCTATTTTGAGTAGAGACAGGGTCTCATTCTTGCTCAGGCTGGTCTTGAACTCCTGAACTTAAGCGATCCTCCTGCCTCAGCCTCCCAGAGTTATAGGATTACAGGTGTGAGCCACTGTGGCCAGGCTGGTTGTTTCCATCTTTTGGCTACTGTGAGCAATCCTGCTATGAACAGTCATGTACAAGTGTTTGTGTGGACATATGTTTTCATTTCTCTTGATTATATACCTCGGAGTGGAATCAGGGTCACATGGTAACTCCATGTGCAAGTTTTTGGAGACCTGCCAGACTGTTTCCCAGAGCAGCTGCAACATTTGTACAGTTCCACCTACCACAGCACGTCAAGGTTCCAATTTCTCCCCATCCTCAGCAACACTGCTTATTGTCCCTTTTTTATATTATAGCCATGCACATATCTTTTGACACAGAAGTTCTGCTCCTAGAAATGTATCCTATGACAACATACACTATCGTGCAAAATAACGTATTAATATTTATAAGGCTATGTATGGTGGCACTGTTTGTAATAACAAAATATGAGAAATACTCCATATTTCCATTGGTAACGGACAAGAGAAAAACACGGCACAGCCATACAATGGAGACCTATGTGTAAAGTTTTCCAACGGCGAAAGATATAGACAGAGAGAGTGTGTGGAGCCAAACAACGTGGCTTTATTGAGCTCTCCCGGGTGAGGTTCACAGGTCCCAAGGGGCGGGGACAAGAAGTCATGTCTGTTTCGAGGAGCTTAGGGTTTTTATACTGTTTGAGGCAAACCAGGGACTTTGGCAGGAAGGGCTGGGGATTTTCCACTGTAACCTTTGGTGGTTATTGAGAAATAGGAGGGGCTGGGGGTATTTGCAGAATCCAGGAAACAAAAACTTTCTTATCTGCGTGGACATCCAGGTGTTGTTGTTTCCAGTGGGACCTGGCAGTTGTCCTTGGCAGGTGTAGTCTTGTGAGTCTTTTCTTTTTGATCTAGGGAGGGGAGGGAGGCCCCCGCCACCAGCCTTATATTATGCACCTGTTAAAATAAAAATAAGGAAGCTCTCTGTGTAGTGATACAGAAAGATCATCAAAATATATTAAATGATAAAAGCAAAGTGTTAAACAGGTCACGCATGGTTTGTTATTATTTGTTTAAAGTGTGTGTGCGTTGGCCGGGTGCGGAGGCTCACGCCTGTAATCCTAGCACTCTGGGAGGCCGAGGCGGGCAGATCGCTCAAGGTCAGGAGTTCGAAACCAGCCTGAGCAAGAGCGAGACCCCGTCTCTACTATAAATAGAAAGTAATTAATTGGGCAACTGATATATATAGAAAAAATTAGCCGGGCATGGTGGCACATGCCTGTAGTTCCAGCTACTTGGGAGGTTGAGGCAGCAGGATTGCTTGAGCCCAGGAGTTTGAGGTTGCTGTGAGCTAGGCTGACGCCACGGCACTCACTGTAGCTTGGGCAACAAAGCGAGATTCTGTCTCAAAAAAAAAAAAAAGAAGAAGAAGAAGAAGAAGAAGAATAGCCACAATTATCTGAAAATCAGCTTTACTGGGCTACAGTGAAGGTGTTGGCCAGGCTGGTTCCTTCTGGAGGTTCTAAGGCAGGTGTCCTTAAACTACAGGCCGCAGGCCACATGCGGGTGCTTTTGCCCATTTGTTTTTTTACTTCAAAATAAGATATGTGCAGTGTGCATAGGAATTTGTTCATAGTTTTTTTTAAACTATAGTCTGGCCCTCCAACTGTCTGAGGAGCAGTGAACTGGCCCTGTTTAAAAAGTCTGGGGACCCCCCTGCCGGGCGCGGTGGCTCACGCCTGTAATCCTAGCACTCTGGGAGGCTGAGGCAGGAGGATTGCTCGAGGTCAGGAGTTCGAAACCAGCCTGAGCAAGAGCGAGACCCCGTCTCTACTAAAAATAGAAAGAAATTAATTGGCCAACTAGAAATATATAGAAAAAATTAGCCGGGCATAGTGGCGCATGCCTGTAGTCCCAGCTACTCGGGAGGCTGAGGCAGGAGGATTGCTTGAGCCCAGGAGTTTGAGGTTGCTGTGAGCTAGGCTGATGCCAAGGCACTCACTCTAGCCTAGGCAACAAAGCGAGACTCTGTCTCAAAAATAAATAAATAAATAAATATTTAAAAAAAAAGTTTGAGGAACCCTGTTCTAAGGGAAGAGCCCGTGTTCTTGCCTTTCTCAGTGTCTAGTGGCCGCCTGTATGCCTTGACTTGTGGCCTCTTCCTCCACCTTCAGAGCACATCCCTCCAATCTCGGCTTCATCACATCAACAACCTTCTGACCACTCCTGTGTGCCCCTCTTAGATAATCCAGGATGCTCTTCCCATCTCAAGATCCTCAACTTAATCACATCTGCAAAGTCCCTTTGGCCATGCTAGGTGACATATTCACAGGCTTTCGGCATCTTTGGGGTCTTTGGATATCTTTGGGGGCCATTATTTAGCTGACCTTCCACAAATGACAGATGCCAACACACATCTGGCAGATAAATCGTGTGGAGGCCGAGGGACACAAATCAGAGTGAGGAAGATGACAGTATTGAGGAGAGGCCTGCAGGAAAGGCAGCCAGGGGTGACCCAGGTGGCAGGGAGTTGGAGCAGTGAGACAAGCAGACAGGGTGGGCTCAGAGGAGAGTCTGTCTGTGCCTCCTACTCCCTGTCCTCCACCTTCCCCCAGGGCGCAGGCCACCCAACATGAAGGAGCAGGAGGACAAGCCCGTAAGTGTGGTTCCCCAGAGAGATCCAATTGTCTGGCAGCCAGAGGTGGTAACGAGGGCAGATGCTGGCATGTGAAATGAAGGAGATAAAAAAAACCAAGCAGCCAGCCCTATCCAGGCACTTGTGGCGGAGGGAAGGGACAGCCAGGGGCCCCAGGACTTTCCCTCGCCCACAGGGGAGACCAGCCTGCGCTGCAAACCCCGACACAAAGCTCCCATTCATGCCCCAAGGCTGGCTAGAGCCGGCGGAAATGGGAAGGCAGCGCCATCGCCTACACACAGCAGCCTTGTCACTCCTTTAAGAATGTCACCAGATAGGAACAAAAAAACAACACGGAGCAAAAGTCAACGGCTTCTTCACGCCTGTAATCCTAGCACTCTGGGAGGCCAGGGGGGCGGACTGCTCAAGGTCAGGAGTTCGAAACCAGCCTGAGCGAGACCCCCCGTCTCTACTATAAATAGAAATAAATTAATTGGCTAACTAAAAACATATATACAAAAAATTAGCCGGGCATGGTGGCGCATGCCTGTAGTCCCAGCTACTCGGGAGGCTGAGGCAGGAGGATCACTTGAGCCCAGGAGTTTGAGGTTGCTGTGAGCTAGGCTGACGCCACGGCACTCACTCAAGGCTAGGCAACAAAGTGAGACTCTGTCTCAAAAAATAAAAAAATAAAAAGGTCAACGGCTTCTTCAGGATCCAATCAAGGTGCAACGACTGTATTGGTTTGTTTACGTCTCTCAGGTGTCTTTTTTGGTTATTCATCCGTTGGTTTTTTGAAGAGTCCTGCCCAGTTATCTTGGGGCTGGCCCCCATTCTCAATGCCTGGTGGTTTCCTCATTATTAAATTTAGGTTCAACACTTTCTTTTTATTATTATTATTATTATTATTTTTTGAGACAGAGTCTCACTCTGTTGCCCTGGCTAGAGTGCTGTGGCACCAGCCTAGCTCACAGCAACCTCAGTCTCCTGGGCTCGTGCGATCCTCCTGCCTCAGCCTCCCAAGTAGCTGGGACTACAGGCATGCGCCACCATGCCCGGCTAATTTTTTCTATTTTTGATAGAGACAGGGTCTCGCTCTTGCTCAGGCTGGTGTTGAACTCCTGACTTTGAGTGATCCGCCCACCTCGGCCTCCCAGAGTGCTAGAATTACGGGCGTGAGCCACCGCGCCCGGCCAACACTTTTTTTTTTTTTACAAGAATTCTGCATAGGCAATTTTGTGTCACATCAGGAGACATTTGATGTCGGGATGTCCCATTATGCAGGACACTGTTCAATTGCTTGCTTAACAGGGTGTCTCTCCCCAACGCCACTTTCCCCTTCGTAATGAATAAGTCACCTTTGGGGTGATAATTCGGCCTTTTCTTTTTTTCTTTAAAAAAATTGAGCAGAACTGGGAGGAGATAATTCGGCCTTTTCCCCAGCATTCTGTTACCAATGATTTTAGCATTCTTTGATGATCCAATTATTTTACTAGGGACCCCGTGTGTTTTTTTCATAATTTAACTGTGAAAAACATGAATTATCTGTAGAAGTAAATTGTTCAGTGCCTGTAAAATTATGTAATCTATGTAGTCTGCATCTGGTTCACAGCAGGTGCTTAATAATGGTATCCATTTTTAAAAATCATCCCAGTGGCAGGGCTACAATCTCTTATCTGCAAACCTCAAGCTCCCTCTTCAATGAAAACCCCACACTCTTCAAGCAGCAAGGGTGGCCTGCATTAACATCTGGGCCATTTGTAACCTACGTGCCACTAAGTGTGTATTTCTCTCCACACTCGCTTTGAAGCAGCAATGTCACGTGATCTTGGAGGACAGCACCGCCCCCCAACACTGTATATGGTATTTGCATTGTATTAGTCAAAAATCCAAAAAATCCGGTATCCAAAACATATCTAGTCTTAAGTCATTGAGATAAGGCACTGTGTGCCGATCAGCACTAAATACTCTACCGATAATACAGCAGTTTTACAAGCCACCGCGAAAAACTTCAAAGGCGGTTGGTACAAACAGTGTAGGGTGAGGTGTAGAGTGAGCCAGGTGCTGCACACGAAGGATCGCATGTAGGATCCCACGCCGCCCTCATGGTGGCGCTGTGGTGCCGGGCTCAGGTTTCTAGGGGAATCCAGGCTCAAACCCACCCTTGCGGGGTGAACCCCAAGCTAGCAACCTGGACTGGGTGCACAGACTACGCCTCATTGGGCATTGGTTTCTCCGGAGAGGCGTTCATGGGATCATGCCTCTTTTTTTTTTTCTTTTTTTTTGAGACAGAGTCTTGCTTTGTTGCCCAGGCTAGAGTGAGTGCATCGGCCTAGCTCACAGCAACCTCAAACTCCTGGGCTCAAGCAATCCTCCTGCCTCAGCCTCCCAAGTAGCTGGGACTACAGGCATGTGCCACCATGCCCGGCTGATTTTTTCTATATATAATTTTAGTTGGCCAATTAATTTCTTTCTATTTATAGTAGAGACGGGGGTCTCGCTCTTGCTGAGGCTGGTCTCGCACTCCTGACCTCGAGCAATCCACCCGCCTCGGCCTCCCAGAGCGCTAGGATGGCAGGCGTGAGCCACCGCGCCCGGCCCATGCGTCTTTATCATGCATTTAGCACAGTGGCAGATAGGCGCGAGTGGCACTAGTGTAACGATTTACTAGTGCGGGGGAGATTGGATCTGGGTGTCTGAGGTCGGTCACCTTGGGGTCCCTGGGACAACGGGGCGATCAGAAGGCACAGTGAAGGCCCCAGGGCAGAGAGGAAGGGAGAAATGCAGGTCGTGGACCCATCCTTACTGACACTGAACTTTCGGGTTAATTCAGTTGTCTACAGCTGGGGGCTGGGGGGCGGGGGGGCTCCCACGGTAGGAGGGCTCAGGTGTGTCACCGATGCAGGACACACGTGTGGCCGGGGGGTTCCGTTTAATCACAGGCCGGGGCTTCTGAGAATCTAACGCTTGGGGCATACTGCAACTGCGAGAAAAGTCCGTGTGGCTAGGGACCGTCACCCCAGGGTTTCCAGTAGGCCCACGGCGGGGGTCGCAGGACCACGCCGGACGCCCTGGATGTCGTGGGGGCGCCCGCGGCGGGGGCAGGAAGGAGCGAGCAGCACCGGGTGGGTCTGGGGGTGGGGCGCTAAGAGCAGCCGCTGGGAGCCGGAGGCCCGGGGACGCGGGTCTAGGCCGCGGGGACCCGCGCGGCGAGCGGGAGGGACCTCGCGGGGCAGGGGCCGCCCCCGGCCCGCGGGCCCCGCCCTCGCTCCCGCCGGGCGCCGCGGCCGGGCAGGGCGGCCTTCCCCGCCGGTCGCAGGCCCGCACCCCGCGCCGGCCTCAGAGGGCTCCCCGCCCGCACCGCCCGTCCCGGGGCTCCCTGGGCCGGAGCGGCCGACCATCCCGGGGAGCCCCCCGACTGCCTCCCAGGGTGAGGCGGGGAAGGACCGCTCAGCCCGCCGCCGCCGCCTCCGAGCAGGCCGCCGGGTGAGCGCCGGGACAGGTAGGGGACCCGGGTCGCGGGCCGAGTGTCGCGTCCTCACCCGCAGCTGGGGCGCGGGAGGAAGGGTTCCTGCGGCAGGCCCTGCCCCGGGGGGGGGGGTCCCGTCACCCCAGCGCCCCCGCCCGGGCCTGCGCTCGGCTCCAGGCGGCTTTAAACCCGGAGTTGTGCGAACGCACGTTGGGAAGCCCCGGGTCGTTCTGAAAGCGCCTCGCCCTCGCCTGCCCACGCCTCCCCGCCCCCTCCCGTCCGCGGAGGCCACCATTAAGAAAAAACCCTTAAAAACGCGCCGGATCCCCACGTGTGCACGGCAGCCCGGAGAAAGGCCCGGCCACTGTTTACCCGTGAAGACTTTCTTTCTTCCCGCTGGCAGCGTCCGCGCAAAATCTGTGGATCGGACGTCTTAGGGGACCGTCTCTGGATTTAGCAGCTTTGGGGACATCATGTGTTTGGCTGTGGCCGCTTCGCTCCATTTGAATTTTGTTCTGCTATTTTTGCAACGTTCAGTAATATATATATATATTTTTTTAACGCTCTAGATCTTCTTCCTTCAACTTTAGACAGCATCTATTTACTCCATATTTTGAAAGACTGAAATATTTTCGAATCGAGTTTTGAAATAAATGATAATGTTTTAAATGTTCCAGTAATACACAAGAATAAGACAATTAGAACATACAGAGCTTTGCGTGAAAAACAAGCCCTATAAACAACAGCTGCCCCCTCATTCTCCCTCCCTGGCAGCCAATTAAAATTTACTGTAATTCAATTACTTTTCTTTTTCTGGTTTTTTTTTTTTTTTTTTTTTTCTTTTTTTGAGACGAGTTCTCTCTATGTCGTTGTCTGGGCTAGTCTCGAACTCCTGGCCTCAAGTGATCCTCCTGCACTTGGCCTCCGAAAGTGCTGGGATTACAGGCGGGAGCCACCCACGCCCAGCCCTAAATTGCTTTTCAAAAATGGCAAAATTGACTTGTGATGGCTGGCGCATCGTTTTTAACTTTGTCTGCTTTTTATTCCTTTGGTATTTACTTCCAAATCTTCAAAGCAAAATTTTTGGATTGTTATTTCTTATTTTATCAACTTTTGTGCAATGTGTCCATCAATCCTTTGCTAAAATTAGGAGACAAGTTTTGTTTTATCATCTCCACAGTTTTTGTCCTTTCTATATAATCACCTCCCTGTGTAATGACGGCATTACTTTTAACTTCTTACTGGCTGCTTTTTATTTTATTTATTTATTTATTTTTGAGACAGAGTCTCACTCTGTTGCCTGGGCTAGAGTGCTGTGGCATTAGCTTAGCTCACAGCAACCTCAAACTCCTGGGCTCCAGCGATCCGCCTGCCCCAGCCTCCCGAGTAGCTGGGACTACAGACATGCGCCACCATGCCTTGCTAATATTTTCTAAATATTTTTAGTTGCCCAATTCATTTCTTTCTGTTTTTAGTAGAGACGGGGTCTCGCTCTTGCTCAGGCTGGTTTCGAACTCCTAACCTTGAGCCATCAGCCCGGCTCAGCCTCCCAGAGTGCTAGGATTACAGGCGTAAGCCACCGCTCCTGGCCCTTACTGGCTACTTTTATAACACAAAATAATTTTTTTTAACTTGTATTTCTTTTTTCCTTTAAGAGGTGGGGGTCTTGCTGTGTTGCCCAGGCTGGACTGAACTCCTGGGCTCAAGGGATCCTTCTGCCTCAGCCTCCTGAGTAGCTGGGACTAGAGGTGCCTGCCCACCACCCCCACACCGCCCCCTGCCAGCTAAACATGCATTACTTGTTGTGTTAAATATACACAGGCCTTTTTGTAAAGCCTGGCTGAGAGGCCTGCTTATAAAGATATAAAAATATATGTCGGCGAGGTGGCTCCCGTCTGTAATCTCAGTGCTTTGAGAGGCAGATGTGGGAGGATCCCTTGAGCCCAGGAGTTCCAGGCTGCAGTAAGCTATATGCTCTCGCCACTGCACTCCGGCCTGGGTGACAGAGGGAGATCCTGTCTCTAAATAAATAAAAAATTAAATGTTTGTATTTATTGAAATGTTAATGATTTTATCCAATCAAATTATATATACATGGCTTACAAATCAAATTAGAAAAGTCTGCTTAATTCTTTTTCTATGATAAAATAATACAATCTCTTTAAGAAAAACGGAAAAGGCAATGTTTTAGATTAGAAGAGGTTAAGGAGACCTGACCAGCCCTGGCAGTATCTGAGCCCCTGTGGGGACCTTCTTAGGAAGAAACAGCCACAAAAGACCTTCTGGTACAACGCAGGAAATTTTTCATGGAGTGGGTATTATTAAATAGCAGAATGGATTCCTCTCGGTGTTAAGTGGGGTCATCTTGTAGACTTATAAAATGTCCTTGTTCTTTCTTAGGAGATTCACGTGGAAGTATTTAAGAGTTCATCAAAAAGAGAAAAAGCATAAATATGGCAAAATGTGGAGCATATAGAGATGTTGATATGACTGTTCTTTCAACTTTCCTACTTTTTTTTTCTTTTTGTTTGGAGACAGAGTCTCGCTTTGTTGCCCAGACTAGAGTGAGTGCCGTGGCGTCAGCCTAGCTCACAGCAACCTCAAACTCCTGGGCTCAAGGGATCCTCCTGCCTCAGCCTCCCAAGTAGCTGGGACTAAGGCATGCGCCACCATGCCTGGCAAATTTTTTCTATATATTTTTAGTTGGCCAATTAGTTTCTATTTTTAGTAGAGACGGGGTCTCTCTCTTGCTCAGGCTGGTTTCGAACTCCTGACCTCGAGCAATCCACCCGCCTCGGCCTCCCAGAGTGCTAGGATTACAGGCGTGAGCCACTGCGCCCAGCCTCAACTTTTCTATATGATGAAATTTTATATTAAAAACTGGGAGAGGGCCGGGCACGGTGGCTCAAGCCTGTAATCCTAGCTCTTTGGGAGGCCGAGGTGGGCGGATCGTTTGAGCTCAGGAGTTCGAGACCAGCCTGAGCAAGAGCG
>VSMD01067638.1:0-22631 GCA_008750895.1 Mirza zaza
GTAATCCTAGCTCTCTGGGAGGCCGAGGTGGGCGGATCATTTGAGCTCAGGAGTTCGAGACCAGCCTGAGCAAGAGTGAGACCCCATCTCTACTATAAATAGAAAGAAATTAATTGGCCAACTAATATATATACAAAAAATTAGCCGGGCATGGTGGCACATGCCTGTAGTCCCAGCTACTTGGGAGGCTGAGGCAGCAGGATTGCTTGAGCCCAGGAGTTTGAGGTTGCTGTGAGCTAGGCTGACGCCACGGCACTCACTCTAGCCTGGGTAATAAAGTGAGACTCTGTCTCAAAAAAAAAAAAAAAAAAAAAAATCACCAAACTTCTAAATAAAGACCCAAAACACTTCTAATATCAAACACAGAAATAAATTTGAGTCACACATATACTTAGAAAAATTAATAAAAGCAAGCGAGATAATTACCCAATTCTCAGAGAGCGGGTGCGTGCCCTCAGTGATCATGGTAGTGCTGGGTCACGTTGGGGAGCAAACGTGTGTGAAGCGGGGACTGTCGGAAGCACCTCCCCCTCCACGCAGCTCTCACAAACACAGACACGTGGGGCTGGCTGCGCCGTCTACGGTCGTGTATTTGCATGCTAGTAGACCTTACCAATCTCTATTTCACAATAATTAATATATATATCCATTCATTCATTCACTCACTTTCCAACCTGCTCGTTCCAGTTTAGGGTGGTGGGTGGCCAGGGCCCATTCTAGCAGCTCTGGGAGCAAGGCAGGAACCACGGTGGACAGGACACCAGCCCGCCACACACATCCACACGCACTCACACATGTCCACACGCACTCAGACAGGGACCACGCAGACATGCCAATGCAGCCAACACGTGAACATCTCTGGGATGTGGGAGGAAACCCACACAGATCTGGGGAAAACATGCCAACTCCACACGGACAGCAGCTCCAGCTGGGAATCGATTTCTTTTCTTATTAACGCTGTGACAAAACGACACAACAAAATGACATTATTCAGGGAGGGACCTGCTGCACATTTTTTGATTGGTCCCATTAATTTCACTTTGTTCAAGGACAATAGCTGTCAGGACAAATAAAAAAAATAATTTAAAAGGCATCAATTCGTAATCCTGAATCGTAAGAAACTAAAAACAATCTGAATGTGTGGCACAAATACTCTAAAGGTGTCTTTGCAAGGCATTGGCTCAACCCAATGGCTAAACACAAAACTTCACACACAATCTCAAATTTTCCCAAATGACGTCAGAAGTAACTGTGGCTCAGAGGGATAAGTTTCATGATTGTATGTATGAGGACCCCAAGACATCTAGGTCCGACTTCAAGGCCTGTCTTCTTTTCACGGCAAGCTACACTGCTTCACAGACAAGACGAAGAACTTGATTTAACCCAGTGATATTTTGGGGGGGGGGCACTTCTGAAAACACATATCAGACTGCCACAAAAAGAAATTTAAAAGCACAACTATTTTTGTCTTGCTAGGTAATCACAAAGGTTTTTCATTTCTATAATGGAGCTCCCCATTCTCAATAACCTGCTTGTGACAAATTCTCAAAACTCTTGTTTACGAAATAACTGGAGGATCACAGGCAGTCTCATGCAATTGTCAAAAGTGTGTCAGAAATCACAAAAGCACACAAAAAAATTAAATGCTATTAAAACAGATTTGGAAATGTAAACTACCAGAAAACAAATGCTTGAAATAACTTCAGTAAGTTTTACAACGTCTCACTATTTTCCAAATGTGGGATAAACGACAAATATGTTAGAATTTAATAGGTAAATATTTTATTTAATGTGTATGTACCTTCTTTTTATGTGTGTGGTACCAACGTCTTCTGTTAAATTAAACAAAAAAGTGAGTCCATTTAAGGAAACACATTAAGTACTAGTATAAATACTACCGGGAGACACAAAAAAATCTTGACAGTAGAATGCGAGTAACTAAATTTCAGAAAACACAGATGTAGGGAACAGCTGGTCTGAGATTCTAGGTCACTGGTCCTCAGTCCTCAGATGCACTGAAGAATCACTACAGGAAGTTGTGTCTTTGTAGTTCTGCAGTTCAGACACTTGTAGTTTTTCAAAGCTAAGTGGATGATTCTGAAACACCCGGGAGCCGAGAGGTACTTCTTTTTTTTGGGGGGGGGGACAGAGTCTCGCTTTGTTGCCCAGGCTAGAGTGAGTGCCGTGGCGTCAGCCTAGCTCACAGCAACCTCAAACTCCTGGGCTCAAGCGATCCTCCTGCCTCAGCCTCCCGAGTAGCTGGGACTACAGGCATGTGCCACCATGCCCGGCTAATTTTTCCTATATATATGTTAGTTGGCCGATTAATTTCTTTCTATTTATGGTAGAGACGGGGTCTCGCTTTTGCTCAGGCTGGTTTCGAACTCCTGACCTTGAGCGATCCGCCCGCCTCGGCGAGAGGTACTTCTGATCCCCTCCCCTCCCCACAGCAGGGAGAGGCTTCCACTCCCAGGAGAGAACAGACAAACCTTTACACGCGATGAACATCAATTCTGACACAACCACTGTGCACACGCAGGAACTGAAGACGTGCCCTGGCAACCAGACTGACAGACAAGTCGTAGGAGGCAGTGCAGACCGTTTTACCAATATTAACTTCTAGGTGTTTAAGATTCTCAAAGAGAAAATGTTTGTTCTTAAGGATACACCTTTGCTTGAAAATAAGATATGACAGCTAAAAAGGGAAAAACCAAGCTAGAAGAACCCTTCACTATCTACAGCACCTATACTTTTTTTTTTTTTTTTTTTTGAGACAGTCTCTCACTTTGTTGCCCAGGCTAGAGTGAGTGCCGTGGCGTTAGCCTGGCTCACAGCAACCTCAAACTCCTGGGCTCAAGCAATCCTCCTGCCTCAGCCTCCCCAGTAGCTGGGACTACAGGCATGCGCCACCGTGCCCGGCTAATTTTTTCTATATATACTAGTTGGCCAATTAATTTCTTTCTATTTATAGTAGAGATGGGGTCTCGCTCTTGCTCAGGCTGGTTTCAAACTCCTGACCTCGAGCAATCCACCTGCCTCAGCCTTCCAGAGTGCTGGGATTACAGGCGTGAGCCACCGCGCCCGGCCTATAGCACCCATACTTTTTCAGACCGTTGGAAATCACGTACCACGGGATGGAAACACCAACAGCAAGCACCATGCGTGAAGTGGGCTTGCGAAAAACAGAATGTGATCGTGCCCCCAAACCTTACCACAAATTTACAGCAAATACAAGGACAGGGAACCGTGGGATTTTATGCTGTGGGAAATTACTGGACAGGCACCTGTCTTCTTCAACATAGAAGGAGCCTGAAGACAGGTGCTAGCCGAACTATGGCTTCATTTGGGTAAATGATTCAAACCCACTATTTTTTAAGAAGATTAAAAAAAAAATAAACAGATAATCAGAGAAACCAATCACAAGCACTGATAGGACATGTGATGGTACCAAAGAATTATTTTATTTTCTCAGATACAGCAATGACGTTGTGGTTATGTTTAATAAAAAAAAAAAAAAAGAGAGACCCTACATTTTAGAGATTCACATTGAAATACTCATGCACATTTTTTGGAATATTTACAGGGAAAATAACACGACGTGTGGAATACCTGGGGCAGAGATGTGGAGGTTCACCACGGGTCATCATGGGAGAGGGCAGCGGGGTTGATTGTACTAGTCTGTCTACTGCTGTATACCTAAAATTTCCTACGATGAAGGGTTAAAAAAGTAACCATGGCATAGTCTTGACATAACACAGTGCTCCAAATTTGACTATGCTGCATCCTATCTATTAAAAAAAGTAATCTAGGCCGGGCGTGGTGGCTCACGCCTGTAATCCTAGCACTCCAGGAGGCCAAGGCAGGAGGGTCGTTTGAAGTCAGGAGTTCAAGACTAGCCTGAGGAAGAAAGAGTGAGACCCTATGTCTAGTAAAAATAGAAACAAAAATTAGCCAGGTAACTAAAAACAGAAAAACTTAGCTGGACGTGGTGGTTCACGCCTATAGTCCCAGGACAATCACTTGAGCCCAGGAGCTTGAGGCTGCAGTGAGCTATGACGACACCACTACACTCCAGCCCAGGCAACAACAGAGCAAGACTCTTGTCTCCTCGCATCCCCTCCCACTAAAAAAAGCAAGGCCTGTGATTAGATCTGTGACAGCTTTTTGTAAAGATCACTTTAGCTGGGATTCTTACTAAAAGAATCCTAGAGTCCAGAGGAGGAAGCAGCCTCCTGCTGATACTTCATACGCAATACTACCTTTTGGACAAAGAGTATAGCTGCCTGATTCAGTATCTTTTATAATTTATGTCTTGCCCTAGGGAACTGTACATATGTTTTCTCTTACTGCACAGCTTTAGTTCCATTTTGAATGTGTGGTTATTTTCTTGAGATTATTGACATTCTCCATAAAAACCTTCACTCACTCTCAGTCACATCTGAAAACCAAAAGCACTGATGGACAGGCGTGGCCGTGTTAGCACCTGCACCTAAGAGCAGCCAGAAGCAGCACCCAGTACAGAGGGGCCTTGCCCTCAGAAACACAAGGGGAGTGAAACCATTTCACGCACTCCCAGCGGACCTGGCGTTCTTCACGGCCTGCAGAGCACATTCTACCGCGCTTTCCAATGTATAATCACATAACCACAGCTTTCAACTGAAGATGCGTCACAGGGAAAGAGTAACTCGGGGCAGTGACTCCTAAGAATGGAGTCAGAAAACCAAAGCTAGAGCCCAAGGTTTCTGACTTTTCTATGGGGAAAGAAAAGCACATTCCAATTTCTAGAATGTAAATCGTCTAACGTGTCAAAATGCCACATAAATTGATTTAGTTAAAAAAAAAAAAAACTTGACACTAGACACTGACAGATTCACAGGCCGAGCATTTCTAATCTAAAAATCAGAAATCCAAAATGCTCTAAAACCTGAAGTTTCTTGAGAATTGATATGACCACAGGTGAAAAAGTCTGATGTTACCACTCGCCTAAAATAATAAAATACAAGTCAGGCACATTGGCGCGTGCCTGTCCGTAGACCCAGCTACTCTTGAGGCTAAGGCAAAAGGATCACTGGAGCCCAGGAGCTCGAGGCTAGCCTGGGCAACACAGGTAGACCCCATCTCTTTGAAAATGAATAAATAATAAAAATGAAATGTCGAAACCCTGCAGTGTACAGTAGTAACCTTTGAGTCACACATAGCACCGCGGGTGGAGACTGAAGCCTGCAGACAGTTGTCTGTTGTGGCCACTGCCTGACAGCTGACACGGGTCTTCTAGTGACGTCACTATGCTGCTAAGTTACCCTGAACACGTGATTCTTTCACGGTGCTAAAGGTACTTTTGCATTTTTTACTATTAAGTACCTATGTGTGAGTAAGTGTAAGAAAATGATGGCTTATTTGTAGGACACAGACTCAGAGTGACGGTGACTGCAAACTACAGTCTACGTGGGTGGCTGAGACAGTGATGCCTTTGCTTTCTGATGGTTCACAAATTATTTTATGCACAAAATTATTTAAAAACAGGGTATAGGCTGGGCACAGTGGCTCACACCTGTAATCCTAACTCTGGGAGGCTGAGGCGGGTGGATCACTCAAGGTCAGGAGTTTGAAACTACCCTGAGCAAGAACGAGACCCCATCTCTACTAAAAATAGAAACAAATTAATTGGCCGACTAAAATATATAGAGAAAAAATTAGCTAGGCATGGTGGCACATGTCTGTAGTCCCAGCTACTTGGGAGGCTGAAGCAGGAGGATCACCTGAGCCAAGGAGTCTGAGGTTGCTGTGAGCTAGGCTGACGCCACGACACTCTAGCCTGGGCAACAGAGTGAGACTCAGACTCAAAATAAATAAATAAATAAAAATAAAAAGAAGGTATAAAATTACCTTCCATCTATGTACATAAGGTATACATGAAACAAATGAATTTTATGTTTAGATTTGGGTCCCGTTCCGAAGATATCTCATTATTTATATGCAAATATTCTAAAATCCAAAAATATCTGAAATTCAAAACACTTCTGGTCCCAAACATTTAAAGACAAGGAATACTCAATCTATATTTTTATGTCTTTATTCTATAAAAGACCATTTCTTAAAGTACTACAATTATGTAGTTTTCCAGTACCTTAAATTAGAAGAAAAGCTTTGCTTTGGGGAAAAGATACTTCCGATCTATATTAATCAACCAACCAGTAGGGCAAAACAAAGCAAGAACATCTTGAATGTACAGTTTTTCCAAATGAGGGGCAATGAATTGGACCAGGAAGAAATTCCAAAGGGTCTACAGAGCTCTAAAGCAGTAAACACCTGTTCGATGACAACACAGATGGTACAGGTTCAGCATACCTAATTTGAAAACTCAAAATGCTCCAAAAGCTGAGACTTTTTAAACATAGACATGATGCTCAAAGGAAATGCTCATTGAAACATTCTGGGTTTTGGATTTTTGGATTAAGGGTGCAGAACCAGTAAGTAAGAATTATGCATATATTTCAAAATCCAAAAAATCTGAAACCCAAAAGACTTCTGGTCTATAGCATTCTGGATAGGGACACTCAGCCTGTGACAATGAGAATGTCTTCCTCAAGCCCTTACTAGGGACCCACAGGCGGCCCTAAAGTCTGGTCTGAACATACAAACCACCTTCCTGAAAAATTAAAAGCAACCTCCTAGTGTTATGGGAGGTGATAAAATATGCCTCGTTTCAAGACATACATTAACATGCAGCCTTCCTTTCTTGAATCCAATATTCTTAATAGATACGTATTTCTTAGCACATTGGTGAATGAATGGGAAACAGTCCGTAACATCATAACCCCACATAACTCTCAAAAAAAAAAAAAATCACACAAGTCAAGAGGTTTCTAAATATAGCACAGACGTGAGACGACTTACAAAAACTTCATGAAAAAGAATGAATTCTTTTCTAAGCAGTTTACATATCAAAAAGGTTTGGAGAAAAACAAGCTGTTGACTGTTCCCAGTTGACCCCAGGATCAGGGGCCCTATCTACAGCTCCTGCACCTGCCTGGATCCCGCCCACTCCACCTTCTCAGCTGCCCCTTTCCCAGTTATCTTCAACCCTCCCTGCGAACCTTCCCATCAGGCCCAGGCCTGTGCTGTCTCAGCAGGCTCTCAGCAGGCGGGGTGAGGGTGGAGGTGGACGGCTGAAGGGAGCTCAGGAGGCAGCTCTTGGAGGGCCCCTCCCTGGAGGCCCCGTCCCCTCCTCACTCTCCTGCTCCCTCACCTGCTTCCTCACAGGACTAGGACACCTTTCCCCCCACCAGGGACGGTGGGAGCTCTCCTGCCCTGTGGGCTTGGAGCAAACATGAAAAGTAGGCAGTTACAGAAACTACTACACAAATGTTTAGCCATTTTAACTTACATACCTTCCTTCGCTTGGGCCCTTTCTCAGACTCAATTAGATGTTCTGACGTCTTTCTCATGTAAACCACGTCCACAACACGTCACCTAAGACTTTCACTTTGTTTCTTTAAAGTGCAACTGAGAGATCTAAAGAAATACTCCAAATGACACAATGCTTCCAGAACGACAATTCTCCAGTTTTTATGTCTGGTCCGGACACCTAATTCAACAGCAGTTTCTCAGTGACTGTTTTTGAGACACTGCAAAGTTTTCAAACGAGTAACTGTTTTTGCAATGTTTCTGTCAGCTGGCATCAGTCAAGTCCCGTAATGGCACTAGTGAGAGTGACGGGCATGAGCAAGTCTGGGAGTGGGCTGGCCTGGCTTCGCAAGCACACAGCTACACTGCTGGGACCCTCAGCACACCGCACGGGCACCCCTGTCCCACAGGGCAGGATCGAGTCCGGTGACGGGGCCCAGGGCCCACCGCAGTTATGCTCCTGTGCTCCCAGCTCTTCACAGCTGCAGTTCACAACCATATGCTGAATTCAGTGCAAAACTACCTAAGCAAACACCCAGGAACGCGGCAGACTCCTCAAAATCAACTACCTGAAAAAAGGGCCATTCCCAGCCCCGCTTCTCATTTAAAACACATGAGTAAGATCTGAGGATCAATCCCTGCTATACCTGAAGGGAAGACTTAGCTCCTCAGTTGTCCCAGCAAACCTGCAAACACATTTCTAACCTTGTCTCGAGGAAGCGTCTACCTCCCAGGTGCTACCTTTGTGAGACTGTTTAGAAAACCACCATCTCTGACCCGAATCAACACCCCAATTTAACACACTGACTGCCACACTAGAAAAAAATTTTTTTCTTTGGGACCACAGTGGTTTTCTTTTTATAAAAACAGAATAAAAACTTTGAAATCAAAATGATCCTTTCTAATTTAATGAAAAATTTGTTATTTTTTTTTTAAGAGTTTTCTGTACGTGAGTTATATGCAATCTGAAAAACAGTTCTCTCGGCTCCCAGGGGGAAGAGATGTGAGTTACATATGCTTCACGAGGCCTGGGGCTCAAGACTAGCATGATTTAAATACAACTCGCAGTGTGGTTCATGTGTTAAAGGGTCTCCCCTGTTGGGGTCATCTCAGATCGGCCTCCCTGAAGCCTGACACCCACATGTCTCCAGCTGAAGCCCTCTGGCACCTGCACCCTGAGAAAGTAAAACACGGCCACTGGGATGCCCCCACCCTCCCACGGCTGGGCAGTTTATTCCTTGTGCTCCTGCAAAGCCTGCCCCAGGAGCACGGCACAGCCATCAGTCACCTCTCCGACAGGACGTCTCAGCACCAGCACCGCGGGTGGGGGACGGGGGGCAGGACTGTGCCCACCCCACTCACCACTGCATTTCTGATACAGCACCTAATAAAGCAGAATCCCAGTAACACGCTTTTAATAATTTCTTCTTTTGTGGCAGCAAACGTGGGAAGAATTTCCTAGCATTTAATATATAAAGCCCAGAAAATGAGATGGTTCCAAGTAAAACCGTCTGTTCCTGCATATTCCAAATAATATATTCACATGGGAAAAGGGAATACTTTACAGGTGAGGGTAAAATTACCTTGAGTTAATTTTTCCTTTTTTGGGGGGGGGAGGGCAGGGCCTCACACTGTTGCTGGAATGCAGTGGCTCACTGCACAGCCTCAAATGATCCTCCTGCCTCAGCCTCCCCAGTTGATGGGACTATAGGTTCGTGCTACCACGCCCAACTAATTTTTTTTATTTTTAAATGGGGTCTCACAATTTTGCCCACAGGAGTCTCAAACTCCTGGCCTCAAGCCATCCTCCAACCTCAGCTTCCCAAACTGCTGGGATTACAGTTGTGAGCCACCATGCCTGACCTATGCTGTTTTTTATATTCTCTAGATTTTGTGTATATATACGTCTATATACATGTGGGGATTGGGATCTAAACATACAAAAGAGGTAAACACAAAGTAGGGCTGACACTTAAAACATTTAATTATCAAAACAACAACAAGTCACTGAAGAACTTCCTAAGTGGCAAAAACACACTAAAACAATTATTTGTATTGGGCATGTGACGCTGCAAAATATGTATTTGGTCTTCCATTTCCTGGCAAACAACTCCTAAAATCCTTGGAATCTCCAAAGTAACGAGTCTTTTGTCTGCTAATGACTGACTAGTGGCTGGCAGCCCAGGACAGCTCTGGGTTATTCCGGCTGTCACCAGAAAGACCAAAGCAGGATCCGAGGACTGGGACAGCCAGCCCCACCCTGGGTGGGTGACGCCACCTCCAGGTACACAGGTGGGGACTCACTGGAGGACCCCAGCTGGTGTCTGCTGCAAGGTCTGGCTGGCTGCTGTGGGAGAAACCCCCACACACTTCCTGCAGACCAGAGGTGATGGAAGTCTGCGGGGATTGCTGTGGGGAGAGAGCTGAAGAAAAGCAGTCTGTTCTTTCTTCAGAGGGGAGGGGGTTAAAAAATCCTTTTGAAAATCTGCTGAAAGCCATGGATCCTTTGACAGGAAAAAGAGACACACACTAAAAATTTCAATGGGCCGGGCGTGGTGACTCACACCTGTAACCCTAGATCTCTGGGAGGCCGAGGCGGGCAGATCGCTCGAGGTCAGGAGTTCAAAACCAGCCTGAGCAAGAGCGAGACCCGTCTCTACTATAAATAGAAAGAAATTAATTGGCCAACTAATATATATAGAAAAAAAAAATTAGCCGGGCATGGCGGCACATGCCTGTAGTCCCAGCTACTCGGGAGGCTGAGGCAGGAGGATCGCTTGAGCCCAGGAGTCGGAGGTTGCTGTGAGCGAGGCTGACGCCACCGCACTCACTCTAGCCTGTGCAACAAAGCGAGACTCTGTCTCAAAAAAAAAAAAAAAAAAATCTCAAGTATGAATTGGAAATTCAAGAACTTCTCCAAAGTCCACCCCAGAGTAACAGGGTGAAAGTCTAGAGCATAGGCTGGACGGCCTGATCCCGCCTGCCAGACGGTGCCACCACGCACAGTCACCCCACCCGTCTCCTTCCCCCTGTGGTGTCCTGAGGACCTTTTAGGACACCAGAGCAGACAGCACAGTGCCTGGCACACAGCACATGCCTAAGAACACCTGGCCGTGCCTGTTACCAGAGAGCCGAAGCCAGAACTTCCTGGGGAGGCTGCGAAACACCGACCTGCTCAGAAAGCCTCAGTCACCGATTCCAAGCACAAATCGAACCACTACCTTCAAATATCAGCCATTACCATCACACACATATTCTGGTTCTCCAAGATCACAGGGCAGACTATTTAAAATGTAATGAATAGCCCCTAATGTCATAACTGACAAAAACAGTACTACTTTTAAAAAGTGAATTTAAGTTCCAAGAGTATGAAATCAAAAACAGATCTTTGGTTTAATATTCCAAAGGATATGTATCCCAGACACAATAGTACTCCTTCTGTTTTGTAAATACACCAGATTACAACCCAAGGGCCCGTAAGGTTATATGCCCATTTCAACAGTCGGTGTGCTAAGAGCACAATAAAAGCTTCAAGCAAACTATGGGAATCGGAATCAGCCATTTAAAATTCCAGTCAGCTCCAGTAATTCTAAAATACTATTCAGCAAGGTAGATGAACTTGTCTCAATTTTTGTGGAGTACGCTATCCGACTTCAAACATAACCACTACAAAAATTACTATTAAAACTTTCTGGGCCGGTGCGGTGGCTCATGCCTATAATCCTAGCACTCTGGGAGGCTGTGAATCACTCAAGGTCAGGAGTTTGAAACCAGCCTCAGCAAGAGTGAGACCTCGTCTCCACTAAAAAAATAGAAACGAATTAATTGGACAAAAACTATATAGAAAAAGTTAGCCGGGCATGGTGGCACATGCCTGTAGTCCCAGCTACTCAGGAGGCTGAGGCTGAAGGATTGCTTGAGCCCAGGAGTTTGAGGTTGCTGTGAGCTAGGCTGACGCCACAGCACTCTAGCCCAGGCAACAAAATGAGACTCTGTTGCAAAAAAAAAAAAACTTTCTGGTTAGAGTCTGCAATTCTGATGCTTGCCTACGTGAACTAAAATAAAATTTTAAGGCTCACCCTGCTACCGGCTGACTGAATGGACCCCCTTCCTGGCCAAAGGAATATCCTAAACTGCCTGCCCCAAGGAGGGAGGTCAGGCATGCCTCATCATGCTCCTCTCTTTTCTTGGGGACATCCTTTGTAACACATGAGCAGGCCTAAGGGTATCCAAGACAAACCTGCAGGTCCTCAATTTACACAACAAATCTGTCAGGTAGCTTATCTCTGATTAAGACCCTAATCCTAGCTCTCTGGGAGGCCGAGGTGGGCGGTTTGAGCTCAGGAGTTCGAGACCAGCCTGAGCAAGAGCCAGACCCCATCTCTACTATAAATAGAAAGAAATTAATTGGCCAACTAATATATAGAAAAAATTAGCCGGGCATGGTGGCACATGCCTGTAGTCCCAGCTACTTGGGAGGCTGAGGCAGCAGGATTGCTTGAGCCCAGGCTGACGCCACGGCACTCACTCTAGCCTGGGCAATAAAGTGAGACTCTGTCTCAAAAAAAAAAGACCCTCTTATCTTTTTTTTAATAATATATTTTCTTTTAATATTTTTTATTTTCTTTTTATTTTTTTCCTGACATGCACAGTTCAGAAGGGACCCTCTTATCTTAAAACATTCCAAGCCTCTAGACAAACTTTCATGTCTTTAATCAATTACAACTCAAAGAATGTTTGTTTGTTTGTTTGTTTGTTTATTTTAAGACAGAGTCTCACTCTGTTGCCCAGGCTGGAGTGCCGTGGCGTCAGCCTAGTTCACAGCAACCTCAAACTCCTGGGCTCAAGTGATCCTTCTGCCTCAGTCTCCCAAGTAGCTGGGACTACAGGCATGCGCCACCATGCCTGGCTAATTTTTTCTACATATATTTTTAGTTGGCTGATTAATTTCTTTCTATTTTCAGTAGAGACATGGTCTCACTCTTGCTCAGGCTGGTTTTGAACTCCTTAACTTGAGCAATCCACCAGCCTCAGCCTCCCAGGGAGCTAGGATTACAAGCGTGAGCCACCGCGCCTGGCCTCAAAGAATTTTTAAACTAGCCCACCTTTTCAGGCCAAACCAATGTGTGCCTCCCACGTATTGATTTATGACTTTACCTGTAACCCATCTTCCTGAAATGTACAAAACCAAACTATAACCCAGCCACAGTGAGTCCACTTGCTCAAGGTTTCTTGGGCATGGCTCTAGGTCATGGTCCTCAAATTTGACTCACAGTAAATCTCTTTAAAATTATTTTACAGAGTTTGGTCTTTTTTTTCCCTTGACACCTATGATATGTGACATAAGCCCCCAAACATATTGTCTTCTGGATCCAAGGTACTGCATGGGATATCTATCGGCCCTTTCTGAGAGTTGCGCATTATTTGCAATGGGCTTGGAAACAAGAAGCTGGACAGACCCCATTTTCTGTTCTTCCTCTATTGCATGATATAAGGCAAACTGTCTCCAGGCCTCAGTTTCCCAAACAGTAAAACAGGTGTTCTGAAAAATAAATAAGAGGGAGGAAGCAAGGGCTCTGAGTCCTCTGAATTATAAGCCAAATACACTGTTGAGGTTGGGAGTTGTTGAACTTTGCATTCATTTCTCAGTTTCTAAGAAAGCTGGGTGTTATTAAAACCTTAGGTCCTGACACACACAGCAGCTGCTTGAGGGTGGTAAACCAGAGGCCAGGACAGCTCCCAGCAGGTCATGTCCTCCGTGGTGCGAGTGCCTCTTCGTCAAAAGGTGATGGGTATGAACACAGGTACTGATGCTGGACCTCTGTGTTAACCAGTGTGTACATTAAAATGAGCAGCTGTCTGAATGCTTCAGGAAGAATGGAATGCTTCCATTTAATGGAAAATCATTTAGTTTACATACAGTTTTCAAAGATGAACTGTAAGCTGCAGTCTGACTATCTGATATAAATGGGAAGGTGTTAACTAGAACACCTACTGGCACCTCCCTATCCGAATTATGGTTGATGGACTATCTAAAATGAGAAAACTCTTAATTTTCCTGGATAAATACATTTTGATCATTCAAAAAGTGCAGCCTAAGAGTTGCTTTAAAAATCTTTAAGGCTGGGTGCAGTGGCTCTTATCTGTAATCCCAGCTCCTTGGGCAGCCAAGGCAGGAAGATCACTTTAGCCTAGGAGTTCAAGACCAGCCTGGGCAATACAGCGAGACCCTGTCTGTACAAAAAATTTAAAAAATTAGCCGGGCATGGTGTCACACGCCTGTAGTCCCAGTCACTCGGAGGCTGAGGCAGGAGGATCGCTTGAGGTTGCTATGAGCTACGAGCCCAGGTGACAGAGCAAGACACTACCTTAAAAAAAGAAATTAAATTAAAATCTACTTGAAAACATATTAATAGTGCTTAAAATTGTATACCATGCATACGGTTAATGCTTTCAGCAATTTCAAGGTTTCTGTGAAGTCCCACTGCGGAGGGGTGCCTTGAAAGGGTCCTGGGTGAGTGAGCTCTGCGATCCCAGGACGGTAGGACCCTGGGCTGGCAGGTGATCCGCCAAACCTCAGTCAGCCCTGCCTCCACTAGCCAGCCACGTCTCTAAGCAGCTTTACCCCTCGAGGCTTCAGTTTCTGAGTCTGCAGAGCTCAAAAATCCTGAAACCGCAACTGCAATATTGCCCTGCTTTCCTGGCAATTATTTTCAGAAACTAGTTATCCAATCTCAGTTGACAAAATAATGTAAGGCTGATTAAATGCCATCTTCATCATTATTATTATTAAACATGTGGTAAATACACTCTCTACAATAAGCTTACCTGACCGCACCCCCAACACCAAACTGTAAACCGGATGTTAATGATCTAGCATGTATTTGCCCAGCTCATATAATTCTGCAGTAATGCGATTTGTGGCCACACAGTGATTTCGGGAAAACATCTCATCTGTACTTTTTTTTGTCTTGAGCTGCTTCCTCGTGATGTCATAAAAACTTATATCAATAATAGATTAAAAACTACCACTGTGACAATCAAACACACTTTCAATATTCTGAACTTGTAAGAAACAGCACGCCAAGAGTCTCCGTGGCCTTCACGGAAAGACACCGAAACCTGCAGCCGCTCAGCATCCCGAGGCACTCCGTGGGAGAAAAGTTTACTCGCCGAGTCTCGGCAGGTCACAGAGCCGTCTAAACAGTCAGTACCTGGACACTCCTGAAGTTCTACAGGGCGATTCTGAGTCCTACTTCCAGCCTTTTCACGCTTAGGCTTGTCTGACTCTCCTGCACTGAGCCCAAAAGGACAATGATTTCAGCAGAACAGAGGAAATCCATCAAAGATCGGAGGAAATGGGAAGGGCCGTGGAAAACTCAAGGACACGTGCACACACAGCAACCACGGTGACAGGGCTTCACGCATCTCCTCCTTGGTCTTGGCTGACGTGCGAAGAGCAAATACTGCTGATTCTTCAGTTATCATTTGCACAATCATCTGTGCACCAAGTGACCTGCTGAAGGGCCACCTGAACCAGCACACAGGCCTGGTGACGGGTATTACTGGAGGCACAGACGCTAACCACACAGGAGTTTCACACCCAGCTACCACAACAGCAGTACTCAAGAAACACACTAAAGACCACTGGTACAACCGTCAGCTGTTTCAATGTCTTTGCCTCCTAAAATTACGAGAGAAAACACTCTGACCTTTCTGAATGTCTAGATTTTTAAAGGTAACGGTCCACAGCGACTTCCAGTCTGCTTTTAGAGGTTACTGGTCAGGAAGTCGGGCGGAGTGGTCAAGGCGATGAGCTAGAGATCTACCAGGGTTTCCCAGGACACGGGTCTGAATCCTGCCCACTGTAGGGTCTTCTCCTTTGGAAAGGTAAGCTGCTGACACCTTTCCAGACTGGGAAGCTGGTATTGCCTCCCAGGAAGAAGCATGACTGTTCCCCAACCTAACCAACCTTTCCCTCTGTACGGACCCAGTACAAAAAGAACTCTGCAGGCTTCCTAAAGGGAACTGGTGTTCTCTGACGACGGGTGAGTGCTGGCAAGCTACGCATCGAAGGATTCCCAGACTAGACACGGTTTTCGTGGAGAGACACAGACACACAGACTCGTGCAGCTTCCACTCGGACTGGTAAGGCAAAAATTACACAGATGATAAAATCTCAACAACGAACTACAAAGGCATAATGTAATCCACACAGAAAGAAAAATAATGTTCATAAAAAGTATGACGTCTTTAAAGAAAAGGTTTTAAAGAACTTGGCATTTTTCAAAAAGAGAATGTTTAACATGCTCACAAAGAGATAATCATCGAGGTAACTTGTAAGTCTATATCGAATTGGTCACTAGGTTTTTATTCCTGTATTCTGAGCACTGACAATAAAAACAAAGCTTTTTGAGATGTGAAAACAAAATGTTCCCATTTTTCAGAGATGTTCCTAAAAAAGGAATCTGTTAATTAGTTTGAAATTATCTGAAAAAAACAAACATACTTTAAACAACTGACAAATGCTAGCGGATTTAAGACACACTTTTAAAACTATTTTTAAAGCATTTTTCCACATACATGATTATGTGTAATACAGATTAAAGGTGTTCTAAGCAAGCCAGTCTTTGTTCAGACTGGGGTTCGGCCTTTTGGACTGTGATGGAGAGGTGAACACAAGAACACCTTGCCGCCCGGCTACACCCACTGTGTGCACCCACTCCGGCCCTCCGACATCACTCCCTAACACAGGAAGACACTTCTGATACTGCAACACCTTCTGACTGCTTCCCGTTGTTCTCAGGGTGAAGGGCACAATTCTCAACCCACGTGGGGATCTCCCAGGCCCTGTGAGATAAGCCCCCAGCTTCTCCCTGCCACCTCCCCTCTCCCAGCCTCTGCAGGCCAGCTTCCCCGGGCACCCCCCCCACGGCACAGATCATCCTGTCTGGTGAGAAGGCTGCTCTCTCACCCTGCCCAGCCCCCCAAGCTCATCCACCAGCACTCGGGGAGACCTCCCTGACCCTCCGTAACCAGTCCTAGCACACCGTACCTCCCTAGTTGAATGCATGATTGTCTGCCTGCCCGATGGACAGCAAGCTCCAAAAAGAGGACAATTTATCCCTCTTGCTCACCATGACAACCGTGGGATTTACTCATCAATTATTTAGCGTGTTACACGTGCCAGGTATTGTTCTAAGGTCTGGGTTCGTATCAAGGACCAAAACAGACAAAAATCCCCAACCTCATGGAGCCTACACTGAAGTGCGAGAAGGACCACATGTAAGCAAACCATATGGCACGCTGCAATGCCGTAAGCACCAGGAAGACAAACACAGGGAAGGGAGATAAGGAGAGCCCAGGACAGGCTGTGCCACGATAGACAGACGTGGCCATTGTAACAGAAGCAGCACGGACCCGAGAGCCACCAGCGCCCAAATGCCAGTCTGCAGGGCTGTGAATAGAACAACGCACGTCCCTAGTTCCTGCTGGACGACGAGCCTTACAGAAAGCTTCCGGGGTCTTCTGTCTGTGTCCCCGGTGTCTGAGCGGTGAGGAACACCTGCCACAGGAAGGAAAAGACTTCCCTCCCCACTCAAGGGCCCTCCTTCACAGCAGGCCCTGTAGCGAGGATTCACGGGAAATAAAAAATGGAAAAATCCACTAAAGCTTAAAAAACACACTTTTAATATTGCAACTGCTTTGATTTTGGTTAATATAAATTGTTTTAATTTTAAAGCAAAATAAAGGCCACACAGTCACACGACCCCACCTACACTCTGTGCACTCTCTGTAGCTGTAAAAAGTCAGTTAGCATTTGGTAAATATAACTTTTGTGCACTAGGAGAAACTTTCTAATGTATCCTGCTCAAACAAAGATCTTCCTATTTGTTTACAGAAACATACAAACATACGACCAGCAAATAATTTCTCCAAAACCGAAGTGGAAGATATCTTCAGGCATGCTTTTGTCCCTTAACTTGAACTAACTGCACTAAACAGCTACAGCTTACCAGGCTCCCACCTCACAGAGCTTACACTGAAGGTGGGCAAACCTCGCTGGGCAAAGAGGTTACAAGCATAAAAAAGGATCTCACCCACAAGGAGCTTACATTTAATTAACTGCATGCTAAATAACACAAAGGCACACTTAGGGTGCCAAGGAAACGGAGGATCACTAAGCACAACCTCAGAAATTATGGCAAAGCATCCCAAAGGACTCCTAAAAAAAACCTTTTTAAGGATGGGTTAAGGAGCAATGTAAAAATTTATCAGTTTTAAAATGTTTAAAAAGGAGGGGGACATTCAATTTCATAAACTACCAAGAGCAACAGCTGCTACATTTGCAACTCCAGCGCCAGTGTTCTGAGGAGAGGAGGAGAGGGAAGAGGTGGCCCAGGCTGGAAGGTGGGGCAGGGAGGGGAGGAACAGAGGTGGCACAGCCACACAGGGCAAGGCAGACTGCGCTCAGGAGCCAGGACAGTCCTGGTGAGTTTCTTAGGGCCTAGCATTAAGTAGCAAGCTTTCGAATGCATGTTAATACAAAATACTTTCACTATTACAATGCATTCTATGCCCCAGCTCTCCTAACAGGGCGGCTGGGCTGATGGGAAACAATAAGACTACGAAAGAAGATGTAAAATCAGGAACCTCACTCAACTGCAAATCCTTCGTGACTGAAACAGGAGCCACAACAGCTTCACCAGAAAAATGGTGAAACACAAGAGTTTATAAAGGCATAAAGGGACGACAAGTAGGGGTGGGGACGAAGCAAAGGGGAGGAAACACACAGCTGAGTTAATAATTTTCTCTGTTCCTAAGGAAGACATTTACACACGGGAAAAATTAAGCATTACAACATTAGGGGAAAAAATTTCCAAGTTGGAGTTTATCTTCCTTATTTTAATAAGAGAACCTAACAGCTTTCTACCTTACAATTTGATGTTCTAATAGAGAAATTCACTTCCTGTTCAAAATAACTCCAGGAGAAGCAGTGTAGCTCCAAAGGTATCAACAAGCCTAACAAGAGCAAAAAGTAACCTCAGGTCTGGTAAGTTTAACCCCCTCAAAGGCAGTGCCTCATATACTGTGTACTCTAAAATTACCTCTTATGGGAAAAGGAGACCTCTTCACAAGAATAAAGTTCTACAAAAGACCACAAATAAGCAAACTCCTGCGGGAGCATCTAACAAGGCATTTTCCATAAACATAAACTTCAGTGTTCATGTCTTCTTCTCCCCATTAGAGAAAGGATGCTTTGATGATTTTATAGGAGAAATTACAAGCATATACTGAGGTTTTCTTGCATTTATCAATCTGAAAAGAATATCCTTAAATCTGGGAGACATCTGTAAGAGTGCCGCATATGTTATAAAAGCATATTTAAAACTTGTGCCTTTAACACTAGGATAAGAACAGAATTTAAAGTACAATAACATGAGCTTTTTTACAACATTGAAAGACCATACCAAAGACAACATGTCACTAAAATCGGAAGACCCAGATTATAATCCTAGTGATCACTATTTTGAAGGAAAGTATGAATTCTAGCATAACACTGAAACAACAGTGAAAGGAGTTTGCCAGCCACTTCTTGGTTGGTAACATCTACCACACGTCTATCACTAGGAAAACTTGTAAATATTGTTGCAGATCTATGTAGAGTAGTTGCAGCTACTTGAAGGCACTGTTTACTCTAACATTAACAACTTTTGATGTCCCAACTTGTAAATAAGTATTTTAGAACTGTTGTAAGATATGTGAAGACCGCTTCACAAAAACAAGTGACTAAGTAAAATATCTGCACAGTTTAAATGTATATTTGTCAACATTCTGCGTATTTATGGAAATGCCATTAAATTTGATAAATTCTTTACATTTCATTTTTTAAAAGGGCCCTTCCCAGAAACATTAAATAAAATCAAAATCCTCTCTGAATTTGCTGATAATCAATTTCAGCTACTCTACTACAGAACACAGTAAAATGAGTGCTAGGAAACTTCTGTACCCAAATTATCTCTTTTCTCTCTGGCTCCTATTTAATTATAGTGTAACTCCTTTTTATAAGTATACATTCTGTCTTCAGAACCTATTTTCTCTGCCCAGATACATGTAATTGAGCAAAAAAAAAAATTTCTCTCAGCTAATAAATTAAAATTGACAGTTACAAGGGAGAATATTAAAAACAAAAATTTGGACAGGTGAGGTGGCTCATGCCTGTACTCCTAGCACTCTCAGAGGCTAAGGCAGGAGAATCCCTTGAGGTCAGGAGTTTGAGACCAGCCTGAGCAAGAGTGAGACCCCACCTCTAACAACAGAAAATATTAGTGGTGGTGTGCCTGTCGTCTCCCAGCATTTTGGGAGGCTGATGCAAGAGGATCGCTTGAGCCCAGGAGGTTGAGGTTGCTGTGAACTAGGGTGATGCCAGGGCACTCTAGCCCAGGCAGTAATAAAAATAAAATAGAAAAAAATAAAAACAGAAATTCAGTAATAAAAATGGTAAAAACAGCAAACATCTTCACGTTCGTGTTACAACAGTCCTATAAGCCTGGTATTGTCATTGTACCCTGTTTACAGATGAGAAAATGCAAGCACCAACAGGGTAATTTCTGTAAGAAGCCATGAGATTCTTTCACACATATAAGTCAACTCACGTTAACTCTTCAAAATACAAGATAAAATTTATTTCTAACCAATGCAAGTCTCAAAGGGAAGTATGCAAATTAAAGTTATGGTTAAATAATAAACTTGTTAATTACATGCCTTTCAGAAAAGTATTTCACTCTAGCATCTCAAGCAAAGCTCAGTTAAGCTATTTCTTATACAGGTTGATTACAAAACTGCCTTTCAGAATATTAAATACAGAAAAAAAAAACCTTAAAAGTCACAAAACCATTTCCACTTCTGTGAATTTACCCTGACTGTAAATTAGGGGGAGCCAGGCAGGTTGGGGAAGAATGGAAATTGCACATTGCCCATGCTACGTGACCACCAAAGAAAAAGTGAACATCACTCTTCTCACCCCTTGTGGTCTTTACAAATTACAACCTAGCATTTACTTCAAGTGCACCTTAAATATTCAACTCTACTGGAAAAAAAAAAAACAGCAGCTAAATATCCTAAGAGAAACCACTTTTAAAAGGGAAAATAACTTGTACATTTACTTACAACACCCACCTTCAAGTTGCTGTTTCCTCTACCAAAAAATCCTCAAACGTAATGTTTATACTGAACAAACTAATTCCACCGCAATCAAGGAAAACCCCTCTTGTTTTTTCCATCATCAGGCGCAGTTACTGCACAGCCTGGGAAAGGGTCTCAAAGGAAAAAGTCAGATAAGAGGTAATGCTGTACAGATCATTTTCTCTCAGGTTCCACCTCAGCCAAATTTTAAGACCGTTTCATCACACGAAAACCAAGGGGAAAGGCAAGATCACATTAGCGAAAAGCTGCACTGCACAGTGACACCAAAGCCTGAGTAACTTCTAAATCAGCGTCGCGGTTGCACGCCGCTGAGAAGCAGGTGTAAGCTTCCGGAGCGGCTCCCTTGCAGAACGTGCATCCCCAAGAACCAAGACGAACATGGGCAATCTTCACATCTGATTGTTTCTTTAAAAAAAAAAAAAAAAAAAACAACAACAACAAAAAAACTCCTTCACAATCTGCTTCTGCTCGAGTCTATCAAGAAGAAAAAACGGGAGCATTCCAACCACACACCGAGCAACAGGATCCCGACTTCCTGGTTTTAAAGGAATGCGATGCGCCCCGAGGACCCGACCCTCCCCGGCACCGGCGCGGCCGAGGGGCGAGGGGGCGAGGCCCGGCGCCGCAGTGCGGGTCCCCGGCGCCCGCCCGGCCTGCAGACGGACAGGCCCGCGGCCGGCGACCCCGGCCCCGCCCAGGCCCTGCCCGACCCCGGGCCGCCGCGGTCCTGCCGGTGCTTCCGGGGGGGGGGGGCCCCGGTCCTTCCCCGCCCCGGCCCTGCCAGTCCAGCCCGGCGCTGACCCCAGCCCTGGCCCTGCCCAGCTTCTCCCTAGCCCGGGCCCTCCCGGGCCAGGCCTCGGCTTCGGTCCGCCCGGGGCCCGGCCCCTGAGCGCCTCCGGGACCCCAGCCCCGACCTCCATCCTCCCCGACCCCTGCCCCGTCCTCCCGGGCCCTCCCCAGCTCCGTGCTGCTCCCCCCCCACCCCCGCCAGCCTCCGTCCTCCCCGGCCGCGGCCTCCGGGCCTTCCCCGGGCCCCCTCCGTCCTGCTAGGCCCCGGCCTGGTCCTCCCGGTCCGCCCCGGCCCCGGCCCCGGCCCGGCCCCGCCGCGTCCCTCCGGGAAGATGGCGGCCCGTGACAGGCGGCGCGGGTCCGAGCCGGCCGGGAGGGGAGCGCCCGCCGGGGGCCGGGGGAGGCCCGCTCACCTGTCAGCGCCGCCCGCCCCGCCCGACCGGCCGCCCGCGGGCTCCTCGCCGCAGCCCCGGTGCCCGGCGGCCGCGCCACACGCGGGGACGGCCGAGGAGGGAGACGGCAGGAAGAGGCGGCGCGGCCGGGCCGGGCCGGTGCAGGAGAGAAGGGCGGGCGCGGCTGGCGGCGGCGGCGGCGGCTTCTTCCCCTTTCGGGCCCGAAAATGTCTCAAGCCCGGGACTCCGGATCCCCAACGCTCCTTCCCGTTCGCATGAGAACACACAGCTCCCACTTCCGGGGCTCTGCGGAAGTCCCGCCCCCGCGCGTCCCCGCGCCCTGCCCTCTCGCACTCCCCCGCCGGGCCCGCGGACTGGCCCTCGCCGCCCGGGGGAGCCCCACGTCATGGCGGCGCCGCGCCCGGATTGGACGCCCGGGGCTCCAAGGCCCGCCCTTCGCCGCCCGGCCTCTGCGCGCGCGCACCCCGCCGCGCGGCGCCCGTGATTGGCGCGGGCACGCACGCCGTCCCGTCCCGCCCCGCGCACGCCGCACGCCCCGCCCCGTGTGCGTCACTCGCCTCGCCCCCCTCCGCCGACCTGGGCGCCGCCGGAGCCCTGCAGGTGCGAACCTGTGGGGTCCTGGCCTCGGCGGGCCACGCCCTGGGACTCCCGCCGCCACGTGTGCCCCTGACGGCGCGGCCCCGCCACCGAGACCCTCGCCCCGGGAGGGACGGCGACCCTCCCCATCCCCTGCCCCGCCCCCGGGAGGGACGGCGACCCCTATCCCCCCACACCCCCGGGAGGGACGGCGACCCTCCCCATCCCCTGCCCCGCCCC
>VSMD01067642.1:0-35720 GCA_008750895.1 Mirza zaza
AAGTAAAAACTATCCAAATTTATAATTCCCATTACTCATCATGTGATACTTCCTACTTCCAGTTAGACTTCCTTAGTATTTTTTATAATACTTTCTACCATGCACGAATTTGAGGAAGAATTAGGATTCCAGCAATCAGTGTCACTTAATATAATATAAAAATGATGTAAAACTCAGTCTACCTTAAAATAAAATTTCCAAGTAGACACAGAGCCATGATGTGGTGATTAGAGGATGGAGTTGTTATTGGATAAAAATTCCAGTTACATTAAAGTTTCCATGTAAGTACAATAGCACCCTCTTATCTGAAGTTTCACTTTCTGCGGTTTCAGTTACCTGAGGTTAGCTGTGGTCTGAAAATATTAAATGGAAATTTTCAGAAATAACCAGTTCATAAGTTTTAAATGTTATGTCATAATGCCTATGTCATTCACTTCATGACATCATGTAGGCATTTTATCATCATGTAGGCATTTTATCATCTTACATCATCACAAGAAGGATGAGTACAGTACAAGAAGATATTTTGAGAGAGACCGAAAGACCATATTCATGTAATTTCTATTACAGTATATTGTTATAATTGTTATATTTTATTATTAGTTATTATTATTAATCTCTTGCTGGGCCTAATTTATAAATTAAACTTTATCATAGGTATGTATTTCTAGGAAAAAACCTAGTATATATAAGGTTCAGTACTGTTCAAGATTTCAGGCATCCACTGGGGTCTTGGAACATATCTGCCATGGATAAGACCATGCCAGGAAACTGAAGAAGCTCTCTCCTCATCAGGCAGTAATCATGCACCATATCTGATGGCCCCTGGAAGTAATACTGATAAATGTTTTCCTGAATGCATTCTAAATATATTGATGTGCTTTAATTACCAAAAGATATTGGTGAAAATGTTGGGAAATTCTCCTAAGCTCAACATAATAGGCAAGCTAATAGATGCTTCCAGTCTCATCTTCCAGAACTGGGTGTCTTTGTTTAATGTTTTGCTTTTTAATTAAAAATCAGGTTGATAAACACTGCACACCTGAAACTTTCATCCAGCTAATACTTATTGAAAACCCATTGTGTGCCCAGCTAGGAGCTGTGAAAGAAATAAATTAATGTATGACAAATGTTTCGTTCTTTCCAAAGGCTTATTGTCTTCAAACCCTTAATACTCTGAAAAACAGAAAATATTGTAATACAGGTAAACTTAGGGCCATTGCATTATTTATATAGAACAATATTTTAAGTTTGCAAAGGCCTTTTACATCTATCTCCTTTGGTCCTTTTGATAACCTCGTGAAGCGGTAGGTCTGATTACTGTTTTATGAATGCAGATATGGGCGTCTGAAACACTGAGTGACAGGCCACTCAACTAGCAGCCCCCATCTTCTGCTTCTCAATTAACCTCTTCCACCATAGCATGTTCCCGTTCTGGCCACAGTTTCCTCTGGTTGAGGTGGGTAAGGACAGCACTGCAGTGTGACCAGTGTTTGGCTGGAGTTCATTTCTGGTACCACATACCCCGTTGATAGCATGACACTAGTCGTGGTTTGGTTTTATGATCTGGGAGACCTCACTTGAAGAATATGCTAGAAATATAGCCAGTTTTCATTCATGAAAATTTGTGGTTTAACTATGTTGAAAGTGCCTATTGAAATTATGTTGAAATTACCTGTTTGGGTTGAGATGTGTCCCTTTCCAAATTAATATGTTGAAATCCTAACCAGAATGTTAGAGTCCTTAGAGAGTAATTAAGTTAAAATTAGTCATTCGGGTGGACCCTAATCCAATCTGACTGGTGTCCTTTTAAGAAGAGGAAGTTAGGACACAGACACAACAGCGGAGAGACCTTGTGAAGACACAGGGACAAGGTGGATCTACAAGCGAGGGAGAGAGACCGCAGAAGAAACAACTCTACTGATACCTTGATGTTGGACTTCTACACTCCAGAACCTGTGAGAAAATAAATTTCTGTCATTTTTGCCACCAGTCTTTGGTCCTTTTTATGACAGCCCTGGCAAACTAATACAATACCTAAATTATTTTAAATTGGTTATTCTTAATATTTAATCTGGGTTTCTCTCATAGTTTTGTTATGAAATGGAGCTGACCTCAGAATAGAGGGCTTTATGGCTCCACTTCTTACGGAGATATGGGCAGAGGTGGCTACGGTGGGAGCTGTTGCTATGCCCAACGCTAAGGGGACAGAGGAGGAAAGAAGTTTCCAGAGCTCAGTGAAAACGGGAGCCATGGCAAGGGGCCATCTGGTGGGAGCTGTAGCTAGGGCAAGACACAACTTCTGTCACAGAAGGGTTGCAGGAACGGGGAGGGAGTGGCAATATCCTAGCATGAGAAATATCCTAGCATTTCTCAACTCCTGCCTTACAATCTCTTGCCAGAACCTTCCATTGGCCCAATCCAACAGGAAGCCAGAAAAGAAGGGAACATGGATGATGCTGTCTGCAGGGGTCAGTGCCCAGAGATGCCGAGAAGGACTGAGAAGGGCGAAGAATAGATGGTGTGTGGGAACAGAAAACAGCCTTGCAAAAGACAATAATCACCTTATCTCTATTCAGTGGAGCAGAGGAACATGGGGGCTGGAGTTACTATTCCTCTGAGGTCAGCAGCAAAGTCAGTACCAAACTTAAAGTTATACTGCCTCACTACTTTTGGGTCACTTGTGATTTTCCTGTATTTTGTTTTTTATTATGGGGGGAAGATTTTCCATGAAAAGAAACAGTTTATTTTTAAGAGCTGAAAGAGAAATCGGCTCTTCCAAAAGTCTCAATTCCGACGTGAGGAAACTGAGGCACAGAGAGGCAGGCAAAGCAGCTGCCCTGAGGCTTCCCAGCAGGACCACAGCTCCCACCTCACGGACCAGCGCGGTTTCCACTGGACTTGCAGGCAGGAGGTTGAGGCACAGTAGAATGTTTCAGAGCCAATGGCTTATTTTAAGACATTGATCGAGAAACTTCTCAAATTTATCGAAAAAACAAAGGAAGAAAAGAGAGAATAGAGGTTTGTAACGTTTTATTTTTAGGCGTGAATAGAGGAAGCAAGGCCGTGTGACTCAGAGGCAGGCGAGGGCCTGCTTTCCACTCGGCTGTGGTCAGTTTTCTGCCAATCCGGGAGGCGATCTCGGGGATGACCCGGGAGGTAAACCACAGCCACCAGGGCCACGTGCCCTGGCAACTCCGCAGCCCTGCGCTGCATCCTTGGTTTATCCTTCCTGTTTCCTCACTTATCAAATATTTATCGTCAACAACGGGCAGTTCTGTTTGCACACAGTGTGATGGGGTAATGAGATAGTTAGGTTTCCTCCCGTTATTGATGGGGAGTGCTGATGGCATGAATAATTTCCTCTTTTTATAAATGGGAATTTAATTATTGATGCCTTGTTTAGGCAGTGACAAAGATGTTAGCAACAAACCCTGCAGTTGGAGGTTTTGGCAGGCAGGAGGCTGTTAGGCTGCAGTCTAGGGTCGGTGGGGGTCATGAAATAAACTTGCTTTTAATTGTTTAGAAGAGATAGCAAGGGTCTTTATCATATATACATAGACAGGCACAATATATTTACATGTACTTATATAGATGCATGTGTATTTATATGTAATAACGACTTGCTCTCCTAAACAATTCAGATAATATATATACACATACACTCAGTGTGGATATATTTGTATATATATGGTGAGTGTGTATGTATATAGTTGCTGAAAAAATTTTTATTTAAAAGATACCAAGGAAAACAAACCTCTAAAACTAGGTCCTAACAAGGGGCAAGCAAATAAACCAATGAGAAACTAGTCCATTCATACTTGCACAGAACACTAATTGAATTCTTAGCATCGCTGGCAGAATGTTTATTCATATAACAAGGGTTTTTGTGGACCGATAACTCACTTTAGCTCTTAAGTGAAGCTAAAAAGAACATGAGGTCTCTAACTCAGTATTTTAATTTTTATGACTTTCTTCCAAGGGATTCAAAACTCCCTGAATACTGTCCCTGCACTGCTCACCACCCCCATGCCAAAAGAAAATAGACCAAAACATTGCAGTGACATCTTTCTCAAGGAAGTTTTCATTACTACGCTTTTTCTTGAAAGCCCAATTAATGTCTCTGTTTTATTCTGTTCAACTTCTTGGGGAAACTGAGCCAGGAGACGGAGCTCACGTTTCTCCCTGTGGTGGTGTGAGACGCAAGATGGATTTCACAGGATACAAGTTACAGAGTCGGGGAATCCTTCTGTGGGGAGGAAGAAATTCTGAAGGTAAGAAGGTAAAACGGGGCCTGTCAGACTGAACGTGCACGTGAATCACCTGGGCTTTTGTTAAAGTGACAATCCTGACCCTGCAGGTCTCGATGGGGGCCTGGGATTCCACATTTCTAGCACCCCCAGGGGAAAAAGGCACTGCCGCTCTGTGAACCACACTTTGAGCAGTAAGGATTATTGGGCCAGACGGTAAATCCTAGAGATATTGAATTTTTAAGATAGGTAAACAGTAGCAATGCTTTTATAATTTTGTTGATTCTTTATACTTCTTTTTTTGTTATCGGGATGAGTAAATTATGATTTTTTTTGCCAACCTACTTCAAAAAGCTTTTTGCTGCAAAGTCTTTTATTTTTAAATTTTCTGAATTCTCTGATGACACTTGATGTAGATTTAAAGTGGCTGAGACAAGCTGGCCTCAGGATATTTTTTTTCAAAGCTTGTAGGACGGAAGCAACCTTAAAAAGTGTAGTGAAGTCTCTCAATTATAGAAGAGGATGTTAAGCACCCTCTCATCCTACTTGGGATAGTAGGTTAGCATACTCGCCTCAGTTTGAATCATTGCCCCTTCATTTGAAGCCTCATCCTTGCTCCTTTTAACTCTTCAGCCAAGCTGTTAACTGTCAGAAGTTTAGGGGAAAAAAGTGTTTTTTTCCTCCAAGTGGTAGGCCATCTCATCTTCATCAGTATTGTCCATTCTTCAGAATAGGCTCTATCAGTGTTCCCCTACTTTGTTTCCTCTTCCTCCAGTGTTAAGTATATGCCCTTAAACTGCTTAAGTACCTTTTCTATAAGGCAGCTGGGTCAATTATTGAGTGTAAATGAGAAAAGACAAAGAAAAGTTGAGAGATAGGGGGAAAAAAATCAATATAGTCTCATCCTAGCAGTAACAAGATTGAGAATTGCTCCAGAGTGCACTGTGCCTGGCGTATACATATAGATGTAGGTAAATGACATAGAAACAACCCTACAGAGAAATAAGCACTGCCCAAACCACACAGCACACGGCCCAGGAAGGTGACAAGACTCCCGGAATATGTCAACTGTTCCTTCTGGGGGCTCCTTGCAAAACAAGACAGAACAAAACAAAATGTAAGGATGCTTTGGAGGAGCCCTAATAGGAACCTCATCCTCATTTCGCCTCTGAGGAAGTGATGCTGGCCTGAACTGGCGGAGGTTACCTCCCTCTCAGCTGCAGTTGACAGTTTAGTGTCTTCCTGAAGGTTCATAAGAACCGGGAGGAGAATGCTCTTCCTGATCAAGTGCTGAAAGATCAATAATTATTTAAAAAAAAAAAGAGAGAGAGAGAGAGAGGGAGAGAGGAGATGTGTATGTGAAAGAAGGAGGAAGAGATCTCAGACCAATTATTTTTCTACAAAATACTTTATGTGACAACAGCAGCAGCCCCCAAAGGGCAGCATGTAACAACAGAGCCTAATTAGAACGATTTCAGTGTAATCATTAACTCGCATCTAACACCTACGAGAGTATTTCTGTTTAAACTAAAACATGACCTGCATGGTGGAGAGGCCTTGTAAACTGTCTCTGAAATAAAATATGTGACAGGAAAGGTCAGAGCAGCTCTCATTTGAATTTCAAGTAGGGAGCCCGCACCGTGGTGGCCGGTGCAGCAAGCCTGACGCCGCCGCCACTTTCCAAGACTTCCTGCCAGCAGTAGCAGTTGGAGAAATCCTCTAGGACTAATTACTAGGATTGCAAAACAAGGATTTTTCTTCTCTTGCCTCTGCCCACTTTCCCTTCCCCTCTCCCAACCAGAGTGGGGAAGCGAGGGCCTCTAATGATGTTTGGGGAAAGAGGTGATTTCCTTTGTTGTCGCTATGAGACTGAAGGTCACCACTGAGTGGCTTGCTTGTCTGATCCAGACACCTGCTGGCTGGCCCCTGGGCCGGACCGAGCCTCGTCTGGCCTTCATAGCACGTCCTCCTGCCAGCCAAGCAGGGGAGGCCTTGCTAATAAACTCTCTTCCCAGCAAGAGTGATGCTAAGGCATTGCCTTCCGCTGGGCTGCGTAAAAGCAGCTATCAAATCAGCAAGATGCAACTTGATTTGCAGGTCTCCAGTGAAATTTAAGAAGGCGAACTGTAAAACGTTCAGGGAAAAGGAAGCATGAAAACATTTTTAAGGAAAGCATTTAAAAAGTCAGAGACAGACATAATAATAAAAAAAAGTTGGCAGGGAAGGTTTTATTTATTCATTTTGAAACATTGCAAAGAGCTCTGTTAGCAGCATTTATCTACCTCTTTTTTTTTTTTTTTCTTTTAAAGGCAGCCCTGAAAGCAAGTGAGTTGAATTCATTTCCTTTTTCCTTCTGTGACTTTTTTAAAGCATTATATACACTGAGATCTTTTTTGCACTTCTGGGAATTTATAAAGCTATAACATTTAGTACATAAGCCTGACTTGGCTAAACCCTCTTCCTTTCTCTTCTTTCTCCCCAACCCCTTCCTTTTCTCTTCCTCCCCAGCTTCTAAGGCAGGGCCTTTCTTTGTCACACATACTAATTGGTCCTTTCCCCTCAGTCTGTTTGTAATATTTAAAAAATGTTTTCTCTTTGTTTTTCAAATCTTTCCCCTCTTTTCCTTTAATTCAAACAACCAAAAAGAATGAGAAAATTAAAAATGTATTTGGCAACAGTGAAAGAAACCAGCCTTGGCAAAACCACAGACACATGAAACAGAGGTAGTTGTTCTTGTTATCTTTCCACACTGTTCAAGTCAGTAAGGTTCCTGGAGTTGGTACTGTTAAAGAGAACACATTCACCGGGCACTTGTTAAAGATGATGAGAGGGATTTTCTTCAAGTCTTGGTAGAGGAGAGACTGTTGTAACAGGGCAGAGTGACTGAGCTCAACTCCGAAGACAGCAAAAACACCTGGGGATTTATACACTCAGTGAAGGGCTCAGTACATGGAAAAGTGCTAAGAGGAAAAGCCAAGGGTAGGGGGATTCTTGCCAAAGTGACTTAGAAGAATTCTTGCTAAAAGCAGGCCGAGGTGCAGGCCTAGCAGACAAGGGTTCAGAGGAGCCTAATAAAAGTTTGGTGAAGGAGGGAATCTTTGTCTGTTCTTGCTTCTTGGTGTCTTCTACTAAGTTGGTCAGCCAGAGTGTGCTCCTGCTACCAACTTTGACACAACAGTGGACAAAAGTATGTGGAACTGGACTGATTTGCATGACAGATCCCTATGTGAATTCCTAAACAGATCCCCTGAATTCCTGAAACAGATTTGTGCTGCCACTGATAATTGAGGGAAAAAGTGATTCCAAAATGTCTGTTTAAGTTTAACCTCAACTGACATTGATTTTTTGTTTGTTTGTTTGTTTGTTTTTGAGACAGAGTCTTGCTCTGTTGCCCAGACTAGAGCCATGGTGTCATCATAGCTCACTGCAACCTCAGACTTCTGGGCTCAAGTGATCCTCTTGCCTCAGCCTCCCAAATAGCTTGACTACAGGCATGTACCATGATGCCTGGCTAATTTTTCTATTTTTAGTAGAGATAGGGTTTTGCTCTTGCTCAGGCTGGTCTTGAACTCCTGAGCTCAAGCAATCCTTCCACTGTGGCCTCCCAGAGTGCTAGGATTATAGGCATGAGCCACTGAGCTCAGCCCTGACATTGATTTTCTATTCCCATAATATGAGAATAATCTTTGCTTTGGAGTTGGAAAGAAAAGTTCAAATTCTGACTTTGCAAACATCTGTAATATTCAATATGATCAAACTATCAGCTGAGCTGACTTTGATAGGGTCCAAGTAGGAAAGCACTGTTTTTCTTTTTTTTTTCCCCAACACCACCTTCTATCAAGCCATGTTGAACCCCACTTTCTCATGCCAGGATCCCAAAGCCTTTTAGTCACTGACAGCCTTTCAGTTGTCAGAATGAATTTTGATAATTAAAGCTCCTTTTCAGATGTTATAAAGTTTTAGTCCAGTCCGTTTTAAAACTTGAAGCTCACATGTAGCAGCTGAAAGTGTCTCTCTTCTTCCCTATCTTTCTTCATTGGTACCAGGTCCCAGCTCAGGACAGCTCTGTAATGGGAAGGTGGGCATGGTTTCCTGTGTCCCCTACTTTCTTTGTTATTTTCCCCTTCCTGTCTTCTGGGATCTCCAGAGTTGGGGCAGGAGGAGCAAAGTGTAGAAGAAAAGAGTCTAGCTTGCTGGGGCTATTTGCAGTTTTTCCACGACTACCACCGGCAACTCTCAGGTCCTCCATGGGTCCTTCAGAGGCACCCCCTGGGAACCCCTGCAGTGCATGACGTCCTGGTCTGTTCTCTTAAATCCTTCCTCAAGTCTTGTCTGTCGTGGGCTAACCCACAGCCTCCTAGGGCTGGGGCCTTCTCGCCTTGCCAGTAAACCCTCTTGGGTCCCATGAAGGCAAGTAAGACCAAGTCCCCTTCTCAGAATGTACTGGGTCCCTGGGAGGCCCACACATTCTGAGGCCGTGCCATGTGCTGGGACAACAAGCTGGAATTCTACTGCCTTCAAAAGTCTCTGAATTTCTGGGCTTAAGGCAGCAACCACATGGAGGTTTGGTCAGCCCACAAACTCCCAGGAACAAATATCCCGTTGTCAAACTGCATCCTACTCTTGTGACTGTACCAGGGTAGGCTAATGAGTTTCTTTGACTCAGTAAGCCTCCAGCCAAGGGCTGGAACCTCATTCGCCTTATCCTGTAGAAGTCCCAGTTGGACGGACAGCTCTTACACCTGTTCTCCTTCTCCTTCTCCTTCTCGACAAGCTCCAGACTCTGCTTACACAGGCTGAATGAGACCGTAGGATCCAAGCATTGGTGTGTCCACCTCTTAGCAAGACCTGTAGCAATGGGACCTGTGGCTCCTCTTGAGAATGTGGGGGTGCCCACAGCCTATGGTCCTTAGCTTTAGTGGGCCTTCTGAGAAACTAAAGCAAGCATGGACTCATCTTGTTACATAGATAAGCCAAGTAACCTCTAGGAGTTTCAGTTCTTCCATCTGTAAAATGGAAGTAAATCAAGCTCTCTTGTGAGGGTTGTTGCAGGGATGAAATGAGATAGTATATATGGAGGTGCCAGTGGTATTCAATCTCTCTTTCCTCTGTCCCAGCCTCTCTTCTACCTTTCTTTCCTCTTTCCCACAGCTCCTCCTGGGTCCCTAGGTTGATAGGCTAGGGAAGGATCAGATTGGGGTCTCAAACCAGAATTTCTTAAAAAAAAAAGAGACAGTGCCTATTCTATTTCATTGAGTGGAGCCTCAGCAGGAAAATCCGGAAGTACATTACCAGGCCTGTCAGGTGTGAGAGCAGCATGTGGAGGAAGACGGAACTTCGTTCAGGACATCTCTCCACTCCCAGCTTTGCACACGAGGTGTGGGTGGATTCCCTGACAGACGGGGATGCCCTCACCACCCCCACTGCCTCGCAGACGCGGGTGCACTCGGTTCCTTAGCGAGCTCCCGATTTATAGCTTGCAGGGGTGGGGGAGGCACCTCAGAGAGTGGAGGCCGCCTATCCCCTGGGTGCTGTGTCTCCCTGCCCGCCTCTATCGCTCTTCATGACGGATGACAGCTGGGGGTGTAGTTTCTGCTGTGATGGATCACAGAGGAGTATGAAAATTCATAAGGACGCGTTCGGTTATATTTCATGGGACTCTGAACGTGTGTGTGGGTGTGTGTGTTTCTTTTTGTAGCCCCATTAGCTCTCTCGGTGATTGCATGGAGCTATACCATTTTGACATTTATGGTTTTCCGTCTGCTCCATTTTTCCGTGCACGTGTCAGAGGGAGATAGCTACTTGTCCTTTGATGCACGGATGGTTGGCCAATAACCCCTCTTTGTTGCCCTTGAATCTTTGCCTCTCCCTCTTCTGGGGCAGGCTCAGCTGTCTGCCAGAGAGCCTGTTTGTGTGAGTGCTTGGCTCAAGGGCTCTGCCTTCTCCTATTACTGCCCTTGCCACTCTTGGAAGTTTTCCGATTCCCAAGATACTAGCTGCAGCCTCCATTTAGTAGTGCTATTTCCCGAATCTTCCAGAATGAGCAAGGGGGAGAGGTCAGGGCACAGATAATTTTGGACAGTTTGTTTTCTCTAAGAGAACAGACTGTCAGCACATTATGGAAACATGCAAAGATTTTTTTCTTGTCAAAGTTGAATGACATCAAATACTTACAAGCAGCATGTATATTGTTCTAAATGTTATATTATACTGAGTATATTCTGGCAGCCACTTCTTTTTCTTTAATTTGAAGGGACATCCTGGTGTGGTGGGAAAAAGCCACAGAATCAGAAGATGTAGTTTTAGTCCAAGTTCTGCTCCATTTCATTACATGACAATGGGTGAGATATGTATTCTCTCCCAACAAAAAGTGAAGTGATTTGACAGGAAGGCTGCTGCCCCAGTACCTAAAGTCTCTGTGGTTAGAGCTAAGGAGACAAGGCCTTCCTGATCCATGGAGAAGCTGTGGGGAGCTAAGATCTCTGGAGTTCAGTGGCTCCCTTGTGCAGCAACTTGTCCTAGTATCTGTGCTTGTAGAGTATAGAATGATTTGACCTGGAAGTGCTTGTTAGGGGTCACCGACTTTATGGTAACCACGAAGAAATCCCTTACTTCCTCATCGTGGATCAGCTGTATCTTGGCTGTGCCTCCCAATGCTCCCTCTTCATCTTCAGCTGAGTCTTATGCCTGGCTAGCTTCTTAGAACCATTGCCTTGAATCTCCTACAGTCTCAGCAGGTGTGAAGTAAAGGATCTAGTTAATTGGTGGGCACCCAGAAGAACTTCTAATATGCTTAGCTCCACCGACAGGGAGCTCACTCAGAATGTTTGGATAATAATTAGGCAATGTCTGATAGCTATAACACTGTAATATTTCGAAAAGCAAGGTGGATTTCTTGGCAATTCTCTTATTTTTATCTTCCAAAATTGAGAACTTTCAACCTTTCTAACATAAGACACTGCCGTTTGCCCAGGCAGGTCACTAGGGTGCTTTGGACATACTGAGATCTGAAGGGACTCCTGCCAGAAAGATCCTGTTGTTTTATGTGACAGAAAAAGCCAAATTACTGAAGATACTACTTTAACTTCTCTATTTTCTTAACTCCCTTTGACTCCAGGCAGGGTTCTGTGAAAAAAAGCAAAGGTGAGAAAAGCCCCATTGGCTTAGGTAGAAAGCCAAGTTTGTTATTTCCTGCCAGTCCTGTGCCAGGCTGCAGGGGCACATAGATGTACTTAAGTTGAGGATGGCCTCCCAGACACATTCTAGAGAGTGATATAATGAAAAAGGAAGGAAAATAAAAAAGACTTAAAATAAGAACGTCAACATATCCTGTCAAATGGCTACTTCGATCATTAACAAAAGCTTTTAATGACATTGCTGCCTTCTTAGTAACCATCAATTTACTAAGAGTTAGTAATGATACTGATAGTCACTATTTACCAAGAGCCCACTCTTACATGTGAGTTATAGATGTAATGTTTAATTTTTGCAGAAAGCCTATGAGGCAAGTTTGTTTATTCCCATCTGAGAGGTGAGGAAGCTGAGGGTCAGCTGCTAAGCACGTTGCTGAGGCCCCACAGGACCTGTGGTAGGCGGAATAATGGCTCCCCAAAGTTGTTTGTGTTCTAATCTCCAGAAACAGTGCGTATGTTAGGTTCCATGGAAAAGGCAGTTTGCAGGTGGACTTACGGAGGAATCAGCTGACCTCAACAAAGGGAGATTATCCAGGATTATCTAGGGATGGTCAATGTCACTTCAAGGGTCCCTAAAAGTGGAAGCAGGAGGCAAAAGGAGAGTCAGTGCCAACAGAATGAGATATGAAAAAAATCCTGGCCATTGCTGGCTTTGTTGATGAAAGGGCGCCGAGAGTTGGGGAACATGGGCAGCTTAAAAGACTGGAAAGACAAGGAGGCAGATTCTTCCCTAGAACCTCGGGAAGGAACACGACCCTGCTGACACCTTGATTTTAGCCCAGTGGGATCTGCATCAGACTTCTTTCTGACCCTCAGAACTGTAAGATACTAAATTTTGTCATTTTAAGCCACTAAATTTGTGCTAATTTGTTACAGCAGCTATAGGGAACTAATACAGCCCTTAAGAGGCAGAGCCTGGACTCAAACCAGAATCCAAAGTTTATCCTCTCTTCACTATGCAAAATGACTTTGAAATTGCTCGATATACAATAATAGAAAAACCCCACTCAACCTCCTTAGCTATTTTCTCTCCCCGCCTTTTCCTCGTTTTCTCTATATGCTTGGTTCATGTGCTTCCTCCCTCTTCCCCTTTCCCTAAATTAACAGATTCTTACTGTAAAAGAAATTGATTCTTCACTCCAAAGTAGGTCATTATAACAAAGGGTTTAAATCATTTGGTTCTCCCTTTTGTGAAATATAGACTTCACTTTAATCTTCTGTGCATTAGTAGCAGCAAAAAAAGAGGCCCATAATTTGTGAAAAATGAGATTTTTCCCCACCATCAGTCATCTGGACAGATACGTAAGTTATTCACTCCTTTTTCACCCTCTGACTCACACCTGGAAGTCAGAAGGACCAGCGTTCATCCACAGGCAGAGTTTCCTCATTCTGCTCACACTTCCAGGACCAAATTTAGAAACTTAATGAAACATTAGGTCCCAGTAGCCAAATTGGGAGGACCCCCTGATTCCTTTCATTCCATGATTTCTCTCAGTCTCTAGTTCTTTTTCTTAGAGCTCTTTATTTTTAAGCAACTCTTCTCTTTTCTCAAAACTACTGAGTTTATTTTGGAAAGCTCAAGCTAAGCTAGTTATGTAGGTAAAATGTTAGACTGGTCAGAATTTGTGTTCTGTTCCCCTTTTTGTCCCTGGATGCACAAGGGAGGCTCACAGATTCTTTGGATTTGCCGCTTTACTGTAGAAGATGAGCTAAACAGACATGGTGGACCTGCTCCAATCCAGGACTGATGGTAAATGGGGTGGTGATAAAAAGACAAGACACTACTGTTGAACTCTAAGATCTCAGTCTAGTGGTTACAAAATAAGGGCCTTTTGTGATGATCACATTGTATCGTAACATCTATTTCCTTCTCTATCTTCCTCCCTAGACAGGTGGAGGTATCATCTTTGGGCATGGGGGTCCATGGCACATGTTTTATGTGAATTCCTGCCTCCCAGAACATGGCACTTGTTACAAAACTTCATGTAAACTTTATGATCTGGTAAGACCTGGGTTCGAATCCTGATTTTGCTACTTGCCTATTGTGTGCCCCTTGTCTAGTTACTTAGTCCCTTTGATCCGTACTTGGTTCATCTGTAAACTAGGGTGTGGAAATCTACAGTGCTATGGGGATTCAAAGAGACAATGAATTTAAGGCACTAGCAATATCTTAGTCTTGCACACAGTGGTACGCGATTAAAAAACGTGGAGCCACATTGCCCAGATTTGAATTCTAGTTCCCTCACTAAGAAAGTTGCTTAATCTCAATGTATCTCAGTTTCTTCATTTATTAATATAATATGGGTATAATAATAGCGCTTAAACTCAGAAGGTGGTTAGATAGATTAAATGAGTTAATACACATAAAGAGGCCTAGATCAGGGACTTGCACATAGAATGCACTGAATGCTATTTATCAGCAGTAATAAATAACACCTATACCCTCCCTCTGACATTCGTCCCATTTTATTTTATTTGCTCTTTCTTTTGGACCTTACAATAATACTACGTGGAAGGAAAAAGATAGCTGATTCTAAGGATTATTCTCAAATCCCTCTGTGCTCTTTAAAATGTTGTGACTTATGTGAGCAAAGACCCAAAGTCAATTTGCCATCTTCATATTTTCTTGGGGTCTAAAGGGAAGGAAACTAATTTTGAAAAACCATGTTCTAGAGCTAATGAAGTAAGACTTCCTGTGGCAGAAAAAGTAATTTTTCCCCCTCCCTGGATTAGATCCAATGTTTGTAACAAACATAGCTGCTGTGGGCTTTACACTTATAAGAACAACAACAACTTCTTTGTTTGAAAAATTATATATACATATGTTTAGTTTTCTAAATAACAGCATCACAATATGGTGTGACAGAAATTACAGCGAGCTCTTGATTTCTTTTCATCGCAAAGAAAAATCTTGCATCATTTAAATCTGCACTCATGTTGGAAACTGGGATTGTCAGATAGACTCTTAATTGTTGATTCTGTCTTCTTTATGTCCCTTATGGAGTTCTGTCTTCTTTGTAAAGCTTTGAGCAGTCTCTTTCATTAGGGGACCACATTTGTGCTGGTAAAATAAAGCCTACCTTTAAGTCTACCCTTTCATATAGGAATCAAAATGAGAGTAACATCTCCCTTTCCTACAACTTCCTTTCTGCATCAATATATATAGCATGTCTGGAGGTTTAAAACAAAGTGATGTTTGAGTTACACAATCACTAAAAGTATGTGAAAAATATGTGTGCAGGTGAAAAACACTACCCTTTATATGCTCTGCTAACTCTGAAGCGTCCAGATGAAATTTGACCTGAGAACAAGCTGAACAATTGCAGAACAAGTGGTAATTGTTTTCAGCAAGTCAGGAGTGCCTGAAATCAGTGTACCCTTGACCGACACAATGCCCTAACCCTCACTGGCCAGAGAACCGGGGTTTTCAAAGTGACTTTCCACTTGACTTACAGTTTCACATCTCGAAGCTCCCTGGTTGGGTGGAAATACTTCAGTGAACATGGATGGAGTACAGAGAACACACTTCTTGAATGTGAACAACCTACAAAATTAGGCTGATGAAGTTCGGGGACTCAATTTGTGATGGCTTGTCTACAGGCCAAGGCCATGGCAATATGGTGTTTGTACTTGAGCAGTGGTATGACATGGCACCTGAGCTCACAGCCTTATAGTTCACAGAGCATTAGAGTGAGAGGGGACTTACGTTTCACACATAAGAAAAAGTGAGGACCTCAGGGATGTAACAGCAGGTCTCTCCTGCTGCGTTTATTGTTCCCATTTATTGTTTACAGTTGGTCTCTGGCAGGAGCTCAAGGGTCCTCGCTCCTCCTCCTCCCTCTTTGCTTTACTCCTCCTGAAGGTGAGTCAGGATCACCCAGGTTCAATCACTCATCTCCAGGGAGGAAGAGATGGTGGTGGCCAAGTTCTAGGACATGGAAGTATCACAGTGCTAGGTGAGGGACTGCCTTTGCATTTCCCTCTCTTAGAAGTTGTCTCTTCCTTCTAGGAGCCTGGGGAAATAAGAGGGCCTGTCCCCCAAAGCCTTCCAGAAATTGCTGTCCAACCTGGGAGAGACCAGACATGGTTGTTTATACCAATTTCCTTCTGTGCAATAAAACCCAGAGAACTCTTATTTATTTGTTGCCTCTGGAAGGGTGTGCATATGTGTGTGTGTGTGTGTGTTTGTGGGTGGGTGTGTTTGCAAAATTGGCATTGTTCCCTGCCTCTCCCCAGCCAGGGCTATGTCTGAAGTTTAAGTTTTGGTTTTGGGAAAAGGAGCCACAGCATGCCCTTGATACAGTTTGCTTCTAGACCACCAAAAGTGACAGAGGTTAGGTCAAAGGTGTCATCTGTGTATTCAAATCTAGTTCCCAAGAGTTCAACATTAGAGTCAGGGGCTTTAGCTTGTGCCCCAGCGCCAAGCCAGATCAGCTTCAGCCTCAATGCTAACTCCCGTCCTGGCCAGCGATAAAAATGATAACTGTGTCACCTTTGTGTAGTTTTTTTACTGTGACCTTGTGGGGAAGAGTGACTGATTGAAGGAGGGTGATAGTAGGTTTGGACCGTGCAGTTGTGAGCCTTGTTTTACATTCTAATTTTCCATCTCTATTCATTAGTATCCCATTTTGGCAATATGGGATGCCAATGATGCTGCTCAATCCTTTTGAATTACAACATTAACAAAATCATGTAATACTTGTGGCAGGTACCATTTTGAGGGGTCTACATATAATAATTCATTTAATCATCATAACCAACCATCGACGTAGGTGTTGTTACAATTACCATCTTACAATTGAGGACATTAAGGCACAGAGAGGTTGAATGATTTTTTTTTAATCACACAGCTGGTAGGTAGAGGAGTTGGGATTCGAACCCAGCTCGATTTTTACTATTAAAAATGCTTTATTAATTGCCAATTTAAACAAATCCAGAGAATACACATATACTACTTATTTTCATATTATCTTGAAAGATGGAAAGATCTGGCAATGCTGGGCAGCCCTTCTCACTTGTCAACAACTGCCTTCACTGGGTTGCGGCTCCTCTCTTTGGATGAGGCGTGTCAGACCCATTTTGCACAGGCCCTGACATTTCCTATTGCCTCTCACACATGTGACCTTCCTGTCCCTGCCGGCACTTGGATGGGCAACCCCTACCTCATTTTATAAATGCTTAAGTAGAGGATTTACGTGGTGATTACTGAGAGCTAATCTGGCTCTTACTTGTGAGTTTCTGTGTGAATATCTTCCCAATCATGTTGACCCTATTGATACATGATTCTTTGTGTTATAAAGTAGTGACATGTGGCTATAACTTGGACCGTCTCGCCTTGGGTGGTGTGGCTTGTTGATGTTGCATTGACTCCCTGACTTTGTGAACAAGCTGGTAAGATTGGTTTCATAGCAAAAGCATGAGGTATCAGAGATCTTGTACCTCTTTATCCTTCCTGAAGCCATTTTGTTGCTGTAGCTGATGCCTCGAACCTTGACCCATCAGGGTGGGCAGGGATGCAGGGGACTCTCTAGAGGGAAAGAGTCCTGTCCTCAAGAACAGTGTGGCCACAGCCTCTGTCACTGTTCCCAGCACCCTTCCCAAGGTCATCCAGCTTTGGCGATAAATTGAGTCCTTAACAGATGATTCCCAGGAAGTCCTTTGATTCTTTTGCTGAAACCCATAACCACTATTACTACAGCCCTCGCAAATTTGTGTTCCATTTCATCTTTCCCATGTTCTTGCCCAATTCTAAACCCTACATCTTTTCTTTGGCCTCTGCTACATCACTGAAAGTGGTTTCGATAAGCATATGCTGCAAATGCATTGCTTATTCATGGCATAATCTGAATATCCTGATCCCTACTCCAAATTTTTTGTTTTTATTTCAGAATGCTACAGGGGACAAACATTTTGATTACATGATTTGCTTTTGTGCAGTTTGGTCAAATTTATAAGTGTGCCCCTCTCTAAGGTAGCATGCATTGTACCTGTTAGGTGTAAATTTACCCATCCCCTCCTCCGCCTCCCACCTACTTGGTTTCTATTGAGTTTTTTATAAAGAGATGGGCATTTTTCTTTGGACCAATTACAAAAATAAACTTGTTTTCTATCGGAGCTTTTTAGAATCAGACAGATCTGAGTTTGCTCTCCACTCTCTGCCACTTTTATAAACTTGTCAAGTTACTGAAACTTTCTGATTCTGATTTGTAAGACCTGTAAGATGGCAACAATGGCTATCTTGTAATGTAGCCCTGAGGAATATACAGGGTGTCCCAAAAATCTCTGTACAAAGGAAAAATTTTGTAATGCGTATTTTGTAAATAAAGGTCCATTTAGCTACGATTTCCCATTTTCCCTATGTATGGCGACTTTTGGGACACCCTGTGTAAGGAATGTAAAGCATCTACCACAGTTCCTGGAGCATCAGTGGGGTTCACAGATTTTAGTTCACTGTCTCTATTATGACCTTTTGGAGCTGATGGGATGTTGTAGCTTACTATAGACTGACAATTTGTAGGTACCGGGAAGAGTTCTCTGGGGAACCAGGAGAGTGGGTGCCTGAGAGGGACAACGCATCAGGGCAAGTGTTCCTCCAGCAGGTGGACGCAGGTGCCGGGGTGGGAGAATTCTAAGCAGAGAACAAGACAGAACTTTTACTAGTAGTAAAGAAAACAAACAAACAAAAAATTATTTTTCTTTTTTTATCATCTCTCCTCAGAAGAGCACCAACTTACTCTTTAGGGTGGACACTCAGTAAATGTTGTTGACTGACAGACCACAGAACGTTATAGAAGGTGTACAGGGCAGGGAATATAATATTAATATCCATACAGTGTTTTTACGTTTTAATTTTGGTGGAGGAAGGCTGAAGCCTGGGGCAAAAGCTAGTATTTTCATTTGCTTCACCTGAAGTTATATTGGCAGGGGCCCTCCGGGTAAAGAGGAAAGGATTAGGTTTGGGAACGGGAAAGGGTATGAAGGAATTGTAATAAAATATCTAAGTGCAAGAGCTTGAGGAATAAACACAGATGAATTTCAGTCACAGAAGAGAAGAATACAGCATAAAGATGTTTTGAGGGGGGAAAAAATACACCCACAGGGTAGGCTTTGCTGAATAAAAGAGAGAATGCGAGAAAAGTAATGAAAAACTTTTAATATCACGGAGCTCCCTGAGAGGTGCACAGATATTGTTGTTTTACGTTGATTGAGGGGCCCACCATGTACAGGGCTGGTATCTGCTTGGAAACCTAATGTATGAAAATATGTTTGAGGGAAAGGATAAGCCCAACCGGTGGGGGGGAAAGGCGAGTTTTGCTATGGCATGTGGATGTGTGCAGAAAATGAGTAAGTGAATGATTATTTGGCTGGTAAGGTCTTAATAAAAATCACTTGAACATCAGCCAAAGCAAAGTCTGGTATTTACAGTATTGTAATCACGACCTCATCGAAAGCAAACAAGGGAGCAGAGTTCTCAGGAAAGGAATTTGCATTTCTCATGGTGGGAATTTAGACTAATTTGTAGTATTAACATACACTGAAACTATCCTCATCTCTCGTTTATCAGAAATGTGTCAAGAAGAGCACCAGTGAAGTTACACATTTACTCTTAAAAAATGAATTTATTTGGGGATCCTTTGGTACCATTTGAACCCAGTGAATGACCTTATCTCTGACATAATTAATAAGGCTTAACTCTGATAAATGCCTGAGGTCAGAAACACAAGTATATATTTTTTTCTGGTGTCAAATGATACCTGATGATGACAGCTGTGGGTTACACAGGCCACTGACATGAAAAAAAAAAAAACAAAAACCCACCGACCCTGCCACCCTAGGATGAATGTTGGTGGATTTTAGCCACACCACGGTCAAAGCCAAGAGATATTAGACAACAAGGGATTGCTACTAAACAAACAAAAAGACAGACAAAGGGCTACTTCAGGAATTCCGAAACTTACACGCTCAGCCCAAGCTGCTGGCAGCATCTCTGATTGGATCCTGTTTTCTCAAGTGGGTACTGGGCTGGTCTAATTGTTACAAAGTTTATATACTTATTTAATTTTGGAATGATTTGAAATCTACCTATCAACACTGTATCTGAGAATGTTCCAGACTATGTCTACTTTATAATTTACAGATAGTTGAAGATAACTTCATTTTTTTTTTTTTTTTTACTTATAAAAGAAATCCTATTTTCTTCAACTATTTGTTTAATTCTTGTCACTCTCTGCACCCTTGTATGAGTCAGGGTAGGCTGGGCTTTGCTGTGGTAAGACAAACCCTGTTACCAGCATGACTCAGAAATCTTGTTGCCTTTATATAATTCGGGTGGTTTTGCTGCATTTTCGAGGGCTGAGATGTGTGCAAGGTTAGGCAAAAGTCACTGTGGAGTGAAAGAACGAGCTCATGCATTCTGTTGGTGTTAAACTATATTCTTTTTCTGTTTTCTCTGAATTGAAAGGTTTTTCTGAATATTGATTTTTACTTTACTCTCTAATAGCGCTATTAGTTTGCGTGTGCACAGTGTGTGGCACTTTTCACGTCCACTGGAGCTTTTGCCTATGCTGTTTCCTTTGCCTGAGAGGTTCTTTCCCTAGACAGCAGCAGGGTTCCCTCCCTCATAGTGACTTCCAGTTGGTTCCTCAGATGTCACCTCCTCCATCAGGCCTACCTCTAGCCACTCCACCTGACATGGCAAAGCAAACATACGGTGCTCTTCGGAATAACTTCGGCTGAACATTCCCATTCCTGTCCCCACCAGGACTTACTCTATGTGTTTATTTCTATACCTCGCTTATCCTCTGTCCCTTTCTATTTAGAATAATAAAGTCCACAAGGGATGGATTTTTATTTCTTATTTGCTGTTGTATTCTCAGTCCCTGGAACGGTGCCTGGCATGTATAGGTCCTCCACAAAGGTTGAATAAATTCATGTGATTGACTGATGTTCTTGTGGTCAAGTAAGTTGACAAGTGGCAGAAGGGGCCCTTTGCTGATGCATTCTTGTTTATTGTGGCCTTATGAAGGGAGAGGTCCAACTAAGGGCTAGGTTCACATCATTGTGATGTTTGGTCCTACACAAGGAGACTCAGCTCCTGTGTTTATCCCGTGGCTGGAACACTTGTGTGGGCTCAGGTCTGGGCATGAGCCATCCCCACCAATCTGTCTCCTGTGTCTCCACTCTGTGGATATTATACTCTCTCTGTCACCCTTCTTGCCACAGAGACACCTTCATTTTCCCCTACTCTCGTTCTTCAGGAAATGTCTAGGTGTGGATGTTTTGTAAATTATACTTTCCTGAAGACTTCTTAGTTATCCAAGTTGAAAAACAGTGAAATGACACCACCTCTATAGACAGGTGCTGGGGCTTGTCTTAGGCTGCCCAGCTGATGAGACTTGGTGCACACAGGTAGAGCCTGAGGCAGAAGTGCACATGGTGAAGCTTCTGGTGTCCTCAAAGAAACAATGAGAAACACAACATGGTGGGTGATTTGCCCTACTTGGAAGAGACGGGGTTGATTTTGTGCTGATCATTGTTTACCAGGATGTTCAGGTTGATACTCTGAGGAACCACGCATGTATCGTGGGGGTCATTTAGTTGGAGAGTGGGTAAGATGAGAGAAGAGAGCTAGGTGGAGAGCAAGAGGTAGCACATGACATTAGTTTCCTGGGGCTTCTGTGCCACAAATTAGATGGCTTGAAACAGCGGCCATTTATTGTCTCACGGTTCTGGAGACAGGAAGTGTGAGGTCAAGATGTCAGCAGAGTTGGTTCTTCCTGAGGCTGTGAAGAGTCTGTTCCCTGCCTCTGCCTCTCCCTGGCCTCTGGTTGTGTGCTAGGATCTTTGCACTCCATGGCTTCCGCTGCATCATCCCAGTCTTTCTTTACTTTCACATGGCATCCTGTGTGCTTATCTGTGTCCAAAGTTCCCCTTTCTGTAAGCATGCTAGTTATCTTGGATCAGGGCCTCACTGGACACCAGTGTGACCTCATTTTAACTAATTACATCTACAGTGACCTTATTTCCAAAAAATGTCACATTACTGAGGTACTAGGGTTAGAACTTTGACATTTGGATTTTTTTGGGACACATTTCAAGCTATAATATATAATCTAGGTAGTTGGTGACATCAGGCAGTGCTTTAGATGTGGGTGAAAGGATTCTCAGCTTCCTTTGGTTCTCAGGCAAAGCACACTTAATACACTGATTTATGTGATACTAAATTCTGTAGTCTACCACATCCTAAAATATAGTTGTAGAAATTGGCTATTATTTATGCCTCTGAAAATACTTATATAATAATCCTTTGCCAAAGCACACAGTTGTCTTTCTCATCACAGTGCTGCATGGCTGAAATCTCTTGATGACGCTCACATGTCCTTATTAGAGGGTGCCCTGCCAACTTTCCATGTTGCAATTGGCATATTTTGAAGAACAGCTTTAAATTGGTGAGCATCTTTGTTTTTTCTGCCAGCATCAGAAGCAATAGTCATTCACTTTTTTTCATTTATTTATTCATCATTTATGTACTCAACAAACATTTACTGAATCCCTGCTATTAAGGGAAGACAAATCAGACCTCACTCTGTTGGAGCATCAGGTGGGAGGAGTGAGACACATATGTGAACATTTCACATATGTGAAATAGTGCTAGACACTAAGAGAAAAGTCTGGGCAGTTTTCAAGAGGAGGAACTGCTCCCAGTTGCTCTGAAATCTCACTCTACCCTGAATAGGGGTACTCAAAAGTTTTCATAGGAAGTCAGCTGCTGTCTACACTTTCCTCCCCTCTAGGAATTCCAGCAAACCATGGATCGAGGATTAGGACTCTTGGTACTACATGGATGTGGAGCTCTCCACATAAGCCTTTGAGTGCTCCTGGGAAATTCTGGTCCAATGGGCTAGAGACTCTGATTTTATATATCTGAAAAATTCCTAAATAAAAGATAGCATGCCAACTAAGTGAAAATCATGATTCTACCAACGTACATTTAACAAATCAAGGCACAGGGCATCCTAAGGTCAGATTCACTTAGGGCAAAGGGTGGCCCTGTTGGGAGTGGAATGTCTAGCCTTTACCCACCGTACTCCTTAGTGGGGGCAAATGAAAGAAGGGTGAGGCCTGCTCACAGGGCAGCCTCCAAAGGTGGTGGAAACACAAGGGAGGCAGCGATTTTTTTAAGAGTCATCTTTACAAATGCTAATATTTCCAGGTATGTTCATCTGAAGTCATGGCTATCAGTTGGTATTTAATTAGCAGTTAATATTTTAGCAGGAATTAACTGAGAAGGTGTGAGAGGGGGGCGAGGAGCAAGGTGGGTTCTAGGGTTGCTGGTGCTGCTGGCAGAGGTTTCTAGAAGGAGAGGAGGGAAGAGGCTGGGGAGAAAGAGCTCTTGCTAGATGACATGGAAGGGTACTTTGTTTTTCTAAATAATCTTGCTGCTCAAAATGTATGTCTTGTCATGGAGTTGCTAAACTTTGGTCTCTCTTTCAGGAAATAGAACAGAGGGACTTTACATAAACTTGAGGGTGGCAATATAATTTTCCCAACTATTAATATTACTAGAGCACCTGCCTGTTTTCTCACTAGGAAGTCCAGCATCTTCCTCTCCTGTGAATCTGTGCAAGAGCCACAGAGGCTGGCTCAGTTCAAGGCGTGGGGGTGGAGGATGCAGTGGGACCTCATCTGACGCCCTCTCCTCCTGGTGTAGGAGGAACTGGAGTCTGTTTGGCGAGTCTGTTATCACCCTTGTTTCTTGCTGCCACGTGGTGTCACTGTTCGGGTTGAGTCCTGCACAATCCCGCCTGCTAGTCCACCGTGCCCTGGGGATGGTCCCCTCTCAAAGGCCGGGTCCCATTCTTATGTCTAACAATTATTTATGAAGGAGGTTGGCATATGGGTTATGGGGTTACACTTTTTACTGGGAAAAAAGGAAAGAAAGACCTGAGGGGGTTGGGTCATAATGTGTGCTTTCACAGTTAGTACATTTGACAAAGAGCAGGTGGCAGGAGGAACAAACACTAACAACAGCAGAAACTGCCTCTGATTATCCATGGGGGACAGGTCGGGGTGTGTCTCTGAATTATTCCTCAGAATCACACAGGTGGCTTGTATATAAGTGGACCCAAACTCCTGTTGTCCTGTGCAACTGGAATCGTCTATGGGTGGGGTAGGGTGTGGTTGATACGGGAGCAAGGAGGGAGATTACCTGGGAAATAAGGCCGTTGGAGCCAGGGAGTTTGGCCATCCTGCGTATCATCCAATCATCTCCCCCCTTGGTTTTGATGCAGTAAATGACCACTAAAATATGCCCTAAGCACTTTTAAGATGTCTCAATATCTATGTGAGTACAATGACCTGAGGAAGAACATGGTACTTCTAGAGAGGGAAACGTGTTTCACTGTGAAATGTACACCATTGTCTTCACCCCCAGCAACCTACTCATCACACATATTCTCTTTCCTCCTGTCAGTGCTCCTTCTTAGAAAAGGACCTATGAAACAAACTCATAGCAAGGTGTAAATAACTGGTGGAACTCAGTATCTTGCCTAATTTAGGGACATCAATTAAAAGCAGCTGGCCCTTTAAGCTACATAAATCATCTGATTATTTTTGGAATTTTAGGTGGTCATGAGATCCCTGTGCTAAGTTCTTCTCAAAGGAGTTTGGCTGGAGAATTGGGCCTTTCTGTAACAGTGTCTTTCACTTTCTTTCTGCTGAGAACCCACAACCAAATCTGCAGCCCAATTTTTCAGGACTGATAATATGAAGAGTAGCTGCAAGTCTTTAAAACAATTCAAAAAAAAAAATCTGCCATTCAGCACTCATGTTCATTTTGTTTAAATCCTGCTGTCACTGTTCCTATTCTTTCCCAAATAGTACTTTCACCATTTGAGGCTCAAATTAAGCAAGTAGAAATGGTCTGGCGGGCAAGTTCACTCTGTGTGTAGTGTAAGACTTTGTCTTTCAGATAGAAGAAACACTACTCTCAGGTATGAACCAGGAAATAGGTTGTCACAAAAGGTTATGATCTGCTTTCCACAAGACCTGTAGCTATTTTTAGCAGAAACCATGCCTCTCTAAGACTCTGCATATATATAAGTTTTGATCTCTTACAACAGTTATTTATTTTTAATAAATCCTTTTCTGGCTTCATTTTCTCCTAATTGCTTCTATCCTACTTTTTTTTTTTTTTTTTTTGCCTATATTCTTTTTTTAAGTACCTTGACTTTAGGCACTGACCCCAAGGGAATGTCCTGATATGTTCTCTGTGGCTCCCATGGCCATATTGCAATGAGTTCACTAAGGGGATAAGATGCTCTTTAATGATGCATTTGTGACAACTGTGGTTTCCAGTAGCTGGAAACTATCAATAAATAGACCGCTTTAGCCATCTCTCTGTGGAATTCTAAAAGAATTATTATGACGACAGTATAGCGAGTGGGGAGATGCTTTATCACGAGATAAGTGCCAGCCACAGGCAGCGAGGGGAGTCCTGGGCTCCAGGCTGGGTGCTGCCCATGCGCTCGAGGACGAGCATCCTCTGTGGCGGCTGAGTGTTGACCCGGCTGTGGATTCATCGCTGCAATCAGCTGGGCTTTTGTGCTCTGCCTGAGAGTCACTTTGGCCTGTCTGAAGGAGGCAGCTGCTGTAAATTATAAGTGCCGATCCAGGGGATAATTCTTGGCTTTCAACATGCTGTGAAGGCTTCAGCAATTAATTTCTCCTGTTCTTCTCGCAGCCAAGGATTCTCCACATTATTCATCTCTTTGGGCAAAAGCCATTGGTGGCTTCTGAGTTATTTTCTCATTAGGTTTATGATAGGAATTACCTGATTGTGGATGGCTTGCTCTTGAAGTTCATTTTGCAGATGGATTCTGACTAGGTAGGTTCTCAGCAGTAACTTAATCTGTCTTAAGCTCCCAAGGCATAGAGTTCAGCGTGGTATTTCCCTCTGACCTGAAAGTACCAGCTTGGCATTTGCAAATCCAGAGGCACAACGTGCTGATGCTTTAACCTCTTGAAGTGGCTGCTTTCCCTGTGTGCACTTGGCAAGACCCAAGTAGCTTCACCAGAAGGCCAGACCTGAGCTTTTGTTTCCAGTCTCTTTCTGATACTTTAATAGGAAGCCGAAAACAAAACAAACAAACAAACAAAAACACCAACCGTTCCCAGTTGGGAGATTTAACATTTGAACAAAACAGAGTCTGAAAGAGCCCTGGGTTCAGCAAGCCTCAGGGAGAGGATGTGAGAGCCGAGACTGGGATTTGGTCCCCTCAGGGGCTCAGAGGGCAAAAGTCTCAGGTGCCCACAGAGAATTCAGAGGACCGAGCTGGACTCTGCAGGATGCACTTAGCATGGTCCTCCCGATGGCTTATTTGTTTTCGTTTTCGTGTGTAGGGAGGTATGATAAATTCACGGCACAGATAGTGATTTAGGTCTCATATTTTCCCTGATTGGTAGTGTTCCCTCTTCCGTTCTTTGTCAGGCCCACACATCCGCCACATCAGTAGGCAAAAGAACACGAAAACCACAGTCTCATGGAAACAGCTGGAGTGCGGTGGGGCGTGGCGGGCAAGAGGCACCACACTCAGAAGGTCAGTGATGCCCGAGTCTCTCGAGGCCAGCTTGGAGGCCCTGCAGCCCCTGCACCTGGGGGCCAGGGCTTGCCAACTCCCAGAGAGGAATCATCAGGAAGTGCTGGCTTGAGGGGCCCCCTGTGAAGTGGGTCAAGTCCATCTTGCGTGTCCTTTGTGGTCTTTGTGGTTAGAAAGTTACATTACAGTGTATCAGCCACCGTTAGCACACTCCACAGCACAGAGTAGGCCCTTTATAAATATAAACGAGTGGTGCTGAGAATCCTTCATTCTAGTGTCCCGGTTTTGCAATTCTACTCGCTCCAATTTTCTCCCTTCTTTGGCCTCTGCAGCGAAGTTTCCCTGCCTGCTGCTCTGCTGCTGCTGAAGTCGCCGGCTCATTGGGATGGAATCCGAACAACTCATGCTCTCTGAGGTGTAATAGTAGATAATGAATAATTTAATGTTCTCCCTTGAAAGGTTGTGCTCATTTTAGTAGGTGGCAGGTAACCGGAGACAGAGTAAATAAGGCGGAACTTCCTGTCAATAGCAGGACACTGCTTTCAGTGGGGACGGTCCGTTTCTGTGATTTTCCCCAGACCACATCATCTGGTTATCGTTCACTTCCTCTCTGGCATAATTTTGTTCCTGGCTAGAATCATAGATGATCTGAAAGAGGTTGTGAATCTGTGACATGCTGAGGGAGTAGTGCCTTTGCATCCCTGCACAGGACAGGAGTTGAGATCTTCCAAATCCCAGCCTGGTCTCAGGCTGCGTTTGGAACCAGAGGGAGAAGGCTCTGGCATCGGGGAACATAGACAGGTTCTCTACATATTTTTCAGAATTTTTTCTGATCAAAAAAAAGGGGCCTAGTGAGTCCTGAAAATAATTTACAGCTCCGACAGCTTCTCTTTATGGATGGGGGATGTTGGACAGGGAGTCATAACTGTCAGTTCTTCAGTGGGGGGCAGTGAAGAGGCTGAGCTGCTGGCTAAGGCACTTGCCCAGCATCACTCAGCAAGTAGCCAAACTGCCTCCCTACTCCCGGCCCAGCTTACCATTGCCCTACACTCCCGCTATCCCAGTGCAAAAGCAGAGCTGCCTTTGAGTCATCTCCTTATTAGGGCTGCGGGGAATGCGGGTGTCAGCAGTCTGGGTTTGCAGAGGCTCGGAAACAATACCAGGTATTTTGTAGCAGGTATGTGCTGAGTATTCTCCTCTCACTGTCTGCATTTGGGGCATTCAGCATATAATCCTACAATTAGTTCATTAAAAAAAATAAAAACTACTTGCAGGTCACCTTTAAAACAAAGGGAGAAGCAATTTTGAATTTAGCAATTTTTCATTTTTGACATCTAGTACCACCTCAAGCTCCGCAGTTACAAATAATGCTGGTGGGGAACGGGTCCTTTTATGCACATTGGAAGAGAGAAAGGTTATACATTATGAATAGAAGAAGGATAAAGGAATTGGCTGTGTAGAGCAAGATATTTTGAGTACATTAATCAGCCCATCGCTTTTAGAGTGAGAATCATTTTTTAAAATAGGTATTAAACAGAATGCAAACAGTTTGTGCAAGGCAAGTCTGCTTGATATTCGATGGACGTGCGAGGGCAAAGGGAAGATGAGAACACACAGGGAGCAAGGCATTCAAGAGGAAGTTCCTTAGGGTAAAATAAGGCAAAGGAAAGAAACAGTGCTTGGAAGAAGCATCAAGATGGTATTGAGTCCTACTTATATGTCCGCAGTGCTTGGTGTACTGTTCATTTACTCACTCCACAAGCAGCAGTTAGGGCCTGCCCTGTGTCAGCCCTGACCTCACAGAACTCACATTCTAGAGGGGAAGACAGACACCTACTCAGTGGCCATAGGACTTGCTATATGGAAACAAACATAAGGAGGCCACCTCAGGAATGCTTTCCTTTGCAGGTAATAGAAACATTTAACGTGGCATAAATCAATAGAGGTTTATGTTTTTCACACAACAAACGGTCTGGCAGCAGGCGGCTGTGTTGTGGGCTGAATGCCCCGGACAGCATGGGGCTGGTGTCTCTGTATTTTCTCGGACCTTCCCCCAGCATCTAAGATGGCAGCCCTAGCTCCAGGAAGCACATCCCCTCTTGGGGTGGAGCAGAAGGGGGCACCAGGGAGGACCAACTTGGCTTGTTCATCAAAAGAATAAAAGCTTTTCCACTGACATTTCATAAGCCCTGATTGTGTCAAATGCTGTCCCTTTCCCCCCATTTCCCCCAACTGCAAGGGGAACAGAAAATGAGAATGTAGTGCTTCTCAATTTCTCTTTCCTCCCTTCTAAGACTTGCTCTCTGAACCAGGAGGCTGACAGATAAATGCCATCAACAAGACCCTTTGCTCTTGGGTTTGGTGGATGGGCAACAATGGACAGAGGAGGGAGGGAGGAGAACAAGGGTGGGTTTGGCCTGGGGTGTCTGTTCCCCTGGCTCCCTCCCTCTGTGGTGGCAGTGGGCTGCACTGGAAACTTGTCAGGTGTCCTCTCCTTATGCTTTTGAGCCTGGAGATACCCTGCTGTCTCTAGTCCCCATACGCAGCATCTATGAGGTTTTCTCCACTGACATTCCTTTGTAAATAGTCTCTTTACAAAGCTCTTAAATTGCCCTGTCTGAATGTACTGTCTACTTCCTGTGGGGATCCTGACTGATAAAACGGTGGGGTTGGGAGTAGGAATTCTTACAGCCAACCAACATTGTCTGCTAGAGGTGCAGAATTCCCTAGATGGGGAATTGGGAGTTGGGCAGAGGGAGGGTGTAGGGTGTCATAAAAGGAGCTGATGTCTGAGGTAGATGTCAAAGGATAAGTAGGATTTCACCAGGAAGAAAAGGGGTGGGGAATGGAAGGGATGCAGAACCTTTTGGCAAGAGGAATTGAGGCGTGCAAGACCATGGAGCCGCGAGGGAGCCTGGGACAGTACACAACAGTTCTGGAGAGTGGAGAGAGGCCATGAAGTGTGGCTAGAGGAACATGTGGCAGAAAAGCTCTAGCCTTCGGGGTTTTATTCTGAGGCAGATGGGGTGCCTGTAAATGATTTTGAGACAGGCGTGGCTTAAATTGTGCTTTACCAAGATGATTCTGGTGGCACTATGGAGGATTTTCAGGGAGATTTGAGAAAACAATCTGGGAGAAACTTTAGGAAGTTTTGACAATTTTTTCTCCCTCAGACAGTAAAATCTTGAACTAAGGACAGCTCTCCACCGTGACTTTCCCCAGCAAAATTACCCACCCAAAGCAGTCACTACACATCCTATTATTTCCTGCCACCATAGAGCATTGTAGTATTGTAATATTATATTATTATAACATCATAGAGTAGTTCAATACATTATTGACTTTTCCACTTCTCTATAAAACTCCATGGGGATGGGGATCATGTCTCAAATATCTTCATATTCTCAGCACATAGCATGGGGCCCAGCACACAATGAACACTCAATAATTGTTTATTGGATAGAATGCCGGGATTAGGATTGTCATCTACTAGTAAAAAGTCATTTTCCATGCAAAGTGATTATCCACAATGACTATAGTATAGCTTGATTCTCACATCGTATAGCTGTTCTCTTTCTGATTGAAAGAAGGGGGAAAATATAAACCAGGGAAGGAGGGTGGGAAGGAAAGGTATGTAGGTCTGGTTTTCTGAATGATGTGGATTAGAGAGAAGGGCAGTGAGAGGAGTTGAACATGCTGGTGTGTAGACCTTTACTGCACACGATACCAAATGTCCCAAACAAAAAGGAAGGGAAGTCAAATTCTGCTTTGGTTCAGTGAAACTCAATGGGCAAAACTGAAACTGAAACTGAAACTGAAGTTGGCCAGGTAACAACAATGGGTACCTTAATTGTTTGCAGATAGGCTGTGCTAGTAATTGCCGCCTAGTAGTCCTTTCTGAAACCACAGGGAAGGAACGAAGCTGCATCTGGCCTTGAGTTGTGCCAGGAAGTCACTGTAAGAGTGGCCGTTGCTATCAATTCATGAGTGGATTAATAAAGTGTGGTATATGTACACCATGGAGTACTACTCAGCCATAAAAAAGATGATTAATATCCTTTGCAACAATCTGGATGGAACCGTAAAGCATTTTCCTAAATGAAGTATCACAAGAATAGAAAAGCAAACACCACATACACTTACTATTACATTGGAGCTAACTGATGAGCACACAAGTGCACAGAGGGAAGTAAGACTCAGTGGAAAGCAACCAGGGGGCAGGGGGAGGAATGAACCAACACAATGTGTACTATGAACACCATTTGGGTGACGGCACACCTATAGCCAGGACTCAAGCATTACAAAAATAATCCATGTAACCTAAAACATTTGTACCCTCTTAATATTTTGAAATTAATGAATAAAGAGTTGCTGTTGGATACCAACTACCATATGCTTTCCCTCAGTGATCTGGTAGGACATGAAAAGCCATCTTCTAATTAAGTACCTTGGTAATGTTGAAAAAGAAAATCTGATCAAATATTGGGTAGGGGAGGAAATAAATTCTGGAGAATGACTTGAAAATAGTTGTCGATAGTTTAAAAAAAATGCAGCCACAGAGCAGAAAACTCAGCATGTCAATAAAAGCTTGGCTGATTTGAGAACTTAGCAGAAGATATCAGAGAACAGTTAAACCTGTCTTTAACACCAGCAAAGTTGTGCTGGCTATGGTGTGGTCTTGCGATTTTGAAAGAAGGTTTTCAATGATTTTAGTATCTCCTGTAAGCCAGGCACTTGCTCTTATCTCACTCTTATCTCATCTCAATCTTATAAAAAACAGAGGTATATATTATTATACTAATCTTATAGAAAAGGAAACTGAGGCTTACGAAGTTTAAGTAACCTGCTGTAGGTTGAACAGAAAGTAATGGAACTGAGATTTAGACCTGGTTTTTGTCTGATTTCAATGCCCATGAACTTTGTCTAGCACTTTGATGTAGCTTTCATGATATTGGCATCAGTTTTTTTTTTGTATTTGTCACTATTTGCCCATATTCCATTATTTAGCATGATTCCAGGTGTTTGATTCAGTAAAGGGTTAAGTCTCACTCCTAATAAGAGCTTTGGTTGTGACCCTGCATCTTGGTTCTTAACCCTTCCTTAAAGAGGAAAACTGAGATCATTAAAACTCTTGAATTTACTCTTTGAAATAACACATGATTTTTCCTTCTCTCCATCTTTTTGTATAGTTTAGATGATTTTTTTGTGCATTTGTCCTTGGAAGTATTTGTTACAGGAATAAAGAGTGACCCTTGTTACCTGGCCTGTGGTTTTGCTCACCTCTTTTGCTTTTCATTTAAAGCATGTGACTCATCTTGGGTTGCATTGGGACTAAAGGGTAAGCAAAACCCCACTAGGTCCTGGTAAGAGTAGCTGGCTCTTTGCTGTTTATCAGAAGTGGACTTGGAGCCCAGAGAAGTGAACATGTGTTTATCAGCAATCAGATAGGAATTTCTTAGTTCTTTTGGGTGCTGAAATGCAGCATTCCTTGCTGATGTTAAAAAATCTGGAGTCCACTGTCTCAGGGAGCCAGCCACTATGGCCAGCAGTGCTGGACCAAAGCTCGCTGGAAGAATGAGTTCCTCTGGCCTTAGGAAAGCAATGGACTTCTGTGCTTTTCCTTGGAAAACTTTCTTTCTGTGTTATGGTCTATAGACAGTTTCTGGTCTATTGGTGGAGGTAACATCTTACATACCACCCCTTTCCCTGTGTTTTGGCACTGGCTATTGTATCCTCAATGCAATTGAGCTCTAAGGTGGAATTGAGGTTGTCACAAATCTTAAACCGAGGCTTAAAAGAATTTCTTCAAAAGGCTAGGAGTTTGGTCCTTGCAGTATTAATTTCTCTGGGTAATTTATTCCTTAGTACTGGGCACATTCTCCAGTTATGGGGCTTATTGTATTACTTTAACATTCCTTGTGCAAGACAATGGGTCTAGTGTGGTAGTAGTTAGAAGGTAGCAAGAAGTCGATAAATGTATGCTAAAAATGGCCTCCTGTGCAAGTCATTCACCTTTTCCTTCCTTTGTCTCCTTTTCTGTTAAATGTAGTAGAGGAGATCTTGTATGTCACCCCTACAGCTAGCTTAGGCGTGAAGCATATTGAAGACACACTATACAATACAGCCGATTACTGTTTCTGAGCCCAGTTGTAGGCATTGAATGCTTTCTATAGTTCTACGTGGTAGGTTTTTATTATTCTCTTCTGCTGTTCCCAAAACTTGGAAAAGGGTTTGTTGCCCACTGCCTTGTGTCAGCAGGACCTTTGGGACAAGTGCTACCAGGGCAATATGGCACCCCAAAGGGCCAATAGGAATAGTTAGCTATATGTGGAATGGGGCTGAGAATTTGGTGGAAGGGGAAACTGGGTAGGCTCGTGGAACATAAGCCTCCACTCCATCCCTAAACTCCCAGAGCTGACATGAGATGGTGGGTTGCCCATATTATATAAATTGGGATTTAAGCCAACCTTGCTAAAATCTTAAAAGATAAGAATGACTCCTAAAAGCTCAAGCAAATTCAGGCAGCTAACATTTGGGTTGCAACTAATTTTGATCAGATAGTAAGGCATTACTTTGACTTCAAAGGCATTTTCTTTCAGGAACAAAGAAACTGAGCAACCAGGCATGCACAGGTGTGACTGTGACACACTCTGTACTATTTTCTTAGGTGGCTCACGAAAATCTTTTCCAATACTGTCTTGTCACGTCTGATACAACTGTTGTCTTTGGCAAGTCCTAGGGTTTTTTTTTTTTTTTTTTTTTGCTATTTAGTTCCTTTTGGTCTAGTGGAGAAGAAAAAATTCAGAGAAGGACTAAAATGGTGTGCAACTTCCTGATCCAAAGAGAAAACAAACATCATATGTAAGTAAGTGGTGGTTTAAAGAATTGGAAATCTGGAAGCTTAATAAATAGAAGAAATGTCCCTACTACAAACTCTGGTTTAGCTAAAACAGTTGCCTTAAAACAAAAAAAAATTCAGTCACTTTCTTAATTATCCTAAATCTTTATGAGTGAAACATACCATTCACATCAAGGGACCTGTTATTTAACCTTCATCCTCCTGTTTTCCCCTTGCTTCCTAATCCTGGATTAAATTTCAAATTGATAAAATGCTTTTGCTGGCCACATTAGTGCAGTAAACACAGAACTGTCTGCCGTCGGGACATTCTTATATTCTTTTAGAAAAACAAGCAGAAAATGATGATGAAAACCATTTGGAAACTGAAGGGGAAAAAAAGAAATAAATAAAAATAATAAAAATGTATTACTGCGGGCGATCCGTGAACTGGGGGTGGGGGGAACAAGAGATTTCTGGCTTTGATTCATACCTTCAGAGAGGTTTCCTTAATGACTGCTCTTTTGTGTCTCCAAAGCCGTGCTCATTTATCAGTCTGTGGTTTAATCCAAACCTATCAGGATGAAAATTCAAGGAGGATGAAGGTTAAGTGACAGACATCCCGACTTGGAAACTACACAGTTGATAAATGTCTACAAAACTTGACTGAAAAGGGCTGAGAGGGAAAAATCTCTCTCTCTCTCTGGAGCCACTGGAAACAAAGAGGTGGTTTGGGTAGGGGTACGAGGAGGTAGGGTGAATCTGATTGAAACACAAAGAGCACGTTTTATTTTAACAATGCATTTAATTAATTGTGAGTCAGAGGTAAATTCTGAACCCTGTCTCTCCTATATATCAATCCTGATAAATTTGAGGTGATAAATTTATTGTAGCAAAAGGAAAAGGCATTAATCATGAAAAGGCAGATTTTAACAAAATAGTAAGCTGTCTCTAGCAGTGTTGTTTTACCACTGCTCTCGTTCTCATTTGCACCTCCTTCTTTCTGACTCCTAGCATGCTCTGTGGATTCTACCATCTCCTCCCTTTCTCAAATATATTTTTCTCTCCTCTCCAATGTGCTCCTTGCCTAGTTAATCTGGTTTATCTTGCCATGTAGTACAATGTCTGGCGTCTAGTAGGTGCTCAATAAATGTTTGCTTAATTGAGCCAAATTGTACTTGGAGCTGCTCTTGTGAATTGGCTGCCTTTGGTATGTCGCACATTGATGGAACCTCTTTTTGATGGACGCAGCCGCCCCTGGCTACTGAACTCAGTATAGTGGTTAAGAGCTCAACTCTGGAACCAAACTCAGTGATTTGGGGTAAGTTAATTAGCCCTTCTGGCTCCATTTTCTCCATTTGTAAAGTTGGTTATAATAGTGCCTACCTCATGGGATTGTTATGAAGATTAACTGAGTTCATATTTGGAAATGCTTAGAAAGAAGAAGCAATGATTTTTTTCTGAGAGAAATGGCACATGTGGATGAACATTTTCGGTACTGTAAAAGAATCGAAATCTGTAAATCCCTGAAAAGGTAAAAGTTAGAAGTGTCTATTGAAATGAAAAAATGAAGAATTTGACATGAGTGACAACGCTCTTCTCTACCCTCCATGTCCTCTTTTCTAGAATAAAAGCAATCTGAGAAAATACACTGCAACCATAATGAAAAGTAATTAGTATTTAATATTCAAAGATTATGTCCAGAAAGTACTTCTGTGGGGTCTAGCACATGGCCCTTGCATGGTGACCGTACCCTCAGCCATGCACATGTGAAGAAAGTGACCTTTTGCTTGTAAATGGATGAATGTTAATGACTAGTTCCTTTTTAGGGCTGATACTGACATTTCATTTTTATCCAATTCATGATTGACTTCTGGGTTGGCTCACATTATTCTAGTGGATTCTCTCATTTTTCCCTTCTCCTAATGAAAGAGTATCTGACCCAAGGCAAAGACCAGATCTTGAGTCAGAATGGCACTCCTTTGGCATCAAAAGCATGAAAACCAAGCTTTTTATCGCTAGTATGTTTCATTTTTTACTTGGTGGATAATTGTTTGGGTTCATCATTGCTCCCCGTCCTACAGTGGAAGCTTGAAAAACAAACCCTTTGGGAGAGGACACGTGTGGATGTGGGTGAGCAAGATGCTGCGATAACAGTTTGGTGGAAGTGGTGGCTGCTGAGAAAGAGCTGAAAGACTGACTGTGGCTTGTGTCTGTCTCCAGAGTCTCAGGGCCAAGGGCTGGGCTGTCTCCAGGGCATGGTCATCTCCTCCAAGAGAGGCACCATGGGACCTCATTCATCCTGGACAAAGGATCGTTGGCAAAGACACCAGGGCATCCCCACTCACTCCTTTTTCAAATGACCCCTGAAGGTGGGGCCACCCCTGTGACTTCATCTCGACAGAGTGGGAGTGCCCTCCTGAACACTGGTGGGAATCCTATCATTCTACCTTCATGTCCTCCATAACACGGACCTGCTAGTTTCCATGCAAGGAAGTGCGTTTTTTGAATACATCCTCTTTTCCTTCAACTCTTTCATGAGAATCTATTCCTGTAAGTAGTTTGTCAGGAACAAAATCTCCTACAGTGATTTTCCAATACCCTCATTTCATTTCCTTCAGAAGCTTTATATTACTGTGTTGTGTTCACTTCAGAATCTTAGTATTTAGCTTATTTAGAGAGATAAACAAATATTATGACAAGGACAACAGCCGATAAACAAATGGTAATAACAACAGAGGCCTAAATACAAGAATTAATTAACAAGAAACAGGCAACAAGCCCAGCTGTCTTGAGCAATTTTGAAGGCATAACTCGAAACCTGGAAGATGCTCAAAGGAAGACT
>VSMD01067643.1:0-30656 GCA_008750895.1 Mirza zaza
AAAAAAAAAAAAAAATTTTAACAGGTGGTGGGCAGGCAGGGGTGGGGAGGAGGAAAGGGGTGTGTGCTTCCATAACGTGTGTGATGTACACCACCAGGGGATTGGACATATCGGGGGGAGGGAGGGGGCAGGGGCAATATTTGTAACCCTAACAATGTTTGTACTTCCATAATATGATGAAATAAAAGAAAAAAAAAAAAAAAAAAAAAAAAGAAAACAATCAGGTATTATGTGAACTAATAGAGTGAGAACTCACTCTTTACCGCCGGGATGGCACCAAGCCTTTTATGAGGGACCCATGACACAAATGCCTCTCCCCAGGCCCCACCTCCAACACTGGAGATCAAAATTCAACATGAGATTTAGAGGGGACAAATATCCAAACTGTATCAGGGTCATTTGGAAAGACTTAGGAAGTTTTTTATCTTCTCCTTTTCCTTCTCCTGAAATGAGTTTTTTGTAAATAAAAGTATATAATTGTACTTTACATTTGAAAACTATGCTTTTTGATTCCTAAAGGTATTAGTAAAAATCAATCAACCAAGAAACCAAACCAAACCAAACTCTGCACACAGGCTTTGGTGGCAGAAAGTCTAGGTTCAAGTCTAAGTTCTGGTAATTACTGGCTATGGGACCCTAAACAAGTCACTTAACTTCTCTGAAGCTTGGCTTCCTTAACAGTAAAGTGGGGTTCTTCATATTGACACACCCAAATAGTTGTGATCATCAAATGAGATAATGTGAAAAAGCTTTGAAAGTTGCTTTCAAATGTAATGATTGTAATTTATTTCTCATGAGAAGTGGATACCTCATTCCAAAAAGGATTTGAGACAGTTTACAATTTATATAGTACCACAGAATAAAGCAGAAAATAAAGGTAGAAAAATAGAATAACTCATTATTACATTCTTCATAGTTGTTAGGAATTGGCCACAAATTTGGCTAATTCTAAGTTCCTACTAGATAAGCCATAGAGATAAATATTCAGTAAAAACAGACACGAGTCTACTGAGAAAAAAATAAATTAGCTTTTTTTGTGCTTATTGGACTGTGGTACTTATGGAGAGAGAAAGAAGATTGTACCAGGCTCAGGTATGGAACGCTGCAGGATAAACTGTAGAATCTGCCTTGCATTTCAATTTTATTCAAGAATAAGTTAAAACATTTTAACATTAAAACAAAGATATATCGTTTATTGAAAACAATTATTGAGTATCTATTAAGATTCAGATACTGATGTAGGAATTGGGATACAGTGGGAAATAAGAGGTCCATGATCTCATAGAGTTATATTCTAGGCCAGAGCAAATGGCTCTTGGATCAGAGCTAAAATGAAATTCACAGATAATCAACCTACACATAATTAAAAATTAACATCATATTTTTTTATATAAGGAGAAATAAAAGGAATTTATAATAAAGCAATATTAATTTCAAAATGTAAATAAATGCCTAAGCATGATTAAGCCAGAAATATATAATAAATAAGGCAAGTACTTGCATCTATTTGTAAAAATAAACTAATGTCATTTTTTCTCTGTATTTGACATTTTGAAATAAGGGCTGAATAAGTGTATTGTATCTGTATGTACATTTCCCATGAATTCAACTGTTACATCTAGATACAGGCTGATGCAGGTATGTGTCTCAAACATCACAAGATGGGGTCCCTTACTGACATGATTTCTGACATGGTGACAACTTTTGGCACAATCCTAAACAAAATAGAGAATGTAACATTCCTGGAAACTTAAGTGTATACTAAAACTGTCCAAAAATTTTTAAATTTATATGTAAAATGGAGCTAGTTTCTGGGCTCAGATAACTACAATGGGTTTTCACTTACCTGAATGTCCAGTGGAACACTAAAAAGTCATGCAGAACATTGGGTGATTGGTGGTCGTATGGCCTAACTTTGATCAAAAGACATATAGTTAGTTCCCCTGGCCTCTGTCCACAAAATAACCCAGTAAGGGGCCATCCCATATTTTGAAAACCAGAAAAAATCCCCACAAATGTCCAAAGTGTTCCCAGAAGGTGAAACTCCTTTATTGGATAATCATTATTGCAGATGTAAAAGATAAAAAATAATTACTAATAATTCTAGATGCAAATAAGTACTATGAAGAAAATAAAGCAGTGCTAGTGTCATGTGGGGGTGTGAGACTTCTCTACACAGAAAGTTCAGGGAAGACTTTTGTAGGTTGGCAGGGTTAGAACTGAGACCTGAATGGTGAGATGGAGAAGGCTGTGCTAGGGGCTGGGGCAGGAACATTCATGGCAGGAAAATGGCAAAAGCTGGAGTGGGAGCAGACTTAGCGTGTTTAAGGAACAGAAAGAAGGCCACTCACTCTGGGAGGCCTAGGCAAGTGGATTGCTTGAGGTCAGGAGTTCGAAACCAGTATGAGCAAGAGCAAGACCCCCGTCTCTATCATAAATAGAAAGAAATTAATTGGCCAACTGATATATACAGAAAAAATTAGCTGGGCATGGTGGCTCATGCCTGTAGGCCCAGCTACTCGGGAGGCTGAGGCAGCAGGATTGCTTGAACCCAGGAGTTTGAGGTTGCTATGAGCTAGGCTGACACTGCGGCACTCACTCTAGCCTGGGCAACAAAGCGAGACTCTGTCTCAAAAAAAAAAAAAAAAAAAAAAAAAAAGAAAGAAAGCCACTGTAACTGGGGCATAGATCAGAAAGGTAGAAATCATTGGCTTTCTAGGGCACAGAATGGGTGAGAAATTTCAATGTGTGTGTGTGTGTGTGATGCTGGAAGACTGATAGATGATCAGCAGTCCAATTTAAATTATTAATACATTCACAAAGACTCTTTGTGGCCTTTGATAAGGTAGATCCTTTGATGATATGCCTTTCTGGTAACAGGAATTATTAATATCTGTGGCTAATAATGGACTCTTGGGAAAATGCTCAAGAAGCTGGCATGATTTTTTTTTTTTAAAGATCTTTTTATTCCTGCTATATACTGGGTACTGTATTTAGTACTTTACATGAATCATCTCATGTCCTTACAACAACTCTGGAAGACAATTATCAATATTCCCATTTTACCAGGGAGTAAATGGGAATTAAATGATTAGCCTGAAGTCACTCAGCTAGTAAGAAATACCAATCATTATTGAAATCCACATCTATGGAACTTCAAACTTTATGATTGTTACAGATCTGGAAAGCTGCATAATTTAAGGCATGACATTTTGTATCATATCACAATTCCACTTCCATGGTCGGTGGTGGCAAGTCCCAGATGGACAATGCTCTAAAATTCCTGTTTTTCCTTCTGTCTCTTGTGTAAGGGACATGAGTATCCCTTGGTATAACTTGCCAAGGGCAAGCAGATCTCTTCTACCGACTTCAGAGGTTAAAAAAAAAAAAAGTTCTGATAAGAATTTATTGAATATTTTTATTGCTTTATTTGCTTACAAAAGCAACGCATACACATCATCCCAGGAATTTCATGGGCGGCTTAATAAAAATCTAAAGCAGCAAATGTGGAAGCAGAGTGGGAGGTACTATCAGGGTGACATAATGTGGGAGTCAGATCCTTTACTCAGCTTTCTTATGATGTCTTATCTTTCTGGGTAGTCACTGAGTGACCAAATTGGAACTTTGAACTCCAGTGGTAGGTATACAGAGTTGTAGGTATAGAGAGTGACCTCATGTGTCCCTTTGCACAATTAATTGCAAATCGGACCAGCAATTCCCAGGAGGAGAATTCTGAGCAGCAAAAAAGGACTCAGAGTCCTACAGCAAAGGACTGAAAGTTTCAGATACAAAACATAGAACTCAAATTGAAGGAGAAAACGCTATCAAGAGAACAAAACAAGTTGAATCTGGGCTCTTTTCCAGCTCTTTATTGCTCTTACACGCTATCCATAATCGCTCTGACCATGTGTTTTTATCTAGTTTTTAAATGTCCCTCCACTTGTGCAGGCTGTCAACTCGCTTCATTTCACTACCCACTTCTCCCAATGTCAGCAGCTCCTCCAAGTTCTCGGAGCACTTGGTAGGGAGGACAAGGATTCTTCTATGCAGTCACAAGCTGGGTTTCGGTCACTGGATTACACACTTTGATCGACTCTTTTGTGGAGAAAGCGCGTGCGCGCGGGGTGGGCCGCGGGGAAGTCCGGGAAGGGCGCCAGGCGGCTCAGCCAACGTGCGGACACGCCCGCTCACGGTCTGTCACACCCGCCCACAGTGCGCGCGCGGCGAGGCTACCTTGGGCCACCGACTCCGCCCCCGTTGGCTCCGCGCCCCTAGCGCGCTGGGCCACATGCGGTCTCCTAGGAGACCCCGGCCCCTCCGCCCCCCCGTGCAGTTCCGGTCACGTGCCACCGCGCCGTCCAATCAGCGCCCGCAGCCTTGCAGGCTCGCGATTCAAACTGCGGAGGCGCCGGCTCGCGGGGATCCGCGCTGGCGCTGCCTCTGCCGCCCCTGCCAGCGGGCCATGGAGCATCGCATCGTGGGGCCCGGGCCGTACCGGGCCACCAAGCTGGTGAGTGGGCGTGCGGAGACCTGGGCGGAGCCGTTGGCGCCGCGAACCCCGGCCTGCCTGCGGACGTACTTGGTTTTCGCTTCTGCGGGGCAGCCCGGGCCGGATGTGGAGGCGGACTGAGTCAGCTGGGGTCGCCCTTTAATGGACGAGGCTCACAGAAGGGGAACCCGGCCTGGAGCCCAGCCGGTCGGGTGGGCGTAGCTTCGTCCCCGAGATGTTGACTGGGTTCTCCTCAATAAACGACGCCTCTTCCTTTAAAGCCCTCCAAAACCAGCCGGTCCCCTCGCCCGTTGTCCTCCGGAATCTTATTTCTATTTGTTATCATAATAGTTATGTATTTTTTAGAGATGGAGTCCCGCTATGTTGCCCAGGCTGGCTTCGAACTCTTGGATTCAAGCGATTCTCCCACCTCAGCGTCTAGAGTAGACTGGACAACAGGAGTGCGTGGCGCCCGGCTTTTCTTTCTTTCTTTTATTTATCTATTCATTAGTTTTTGGTCCTTAGGAATCTAACGCCTCAAAGTGGGAGAGGGCTAACCCGCCCTCTGCAATGCACACCGTTTGGGGCCATCCAGGCAGGGCGTGTCTCCCTCCTGAGTGCCCTTAAGTGACACTTGACAAGGTGTTCTAAAGGTGCTCTGACCTGGAGTGGCTCACCCTCGCCACGGTTCTGGCCCCTGGCGTTTCTCTTTATAATAGCACCTATCTAAATGAGGGTTGGCCGGATGGGTGGTCTGAACTCTTGATGGTCCTGGGTGCTGCCTTTTCTCCTGGGAAGAAAGCTTTGGTATTCAGAGGTGTACTTCATCTCCTCTATGATCTGGAGCCAGTAATTTTAGTGATTTCTGTCTCAAAGGATTACTAGAGTGGAATAAAGGATAGACCACTTTGAGAATCTGATAAATATTATAGATCCTCTTCACAGAAAAATGCACATGCCAGATACTCATGCAATTTTATATATGATTTCAGGGGACTTGGGGCAGACTGTGACATTGTTTCATTTAGCTTAAAATGACAACTGTTTACTCATGATTCTGTGGGTCAGCAATCTGGGCTGGACTCAGGTCAGTGGTTCTTCTGTTGGGGTCACTTATCTGCCACAGTCATCTGGTGACTTAGCTGGGACTGGATGATGTAATATGGCCACTTGACTTTGTCCTGGCTGTTAGCTGAGCCAAGTGTAGACAGCTTAGCCCAGATACCTTCAGACAGTGGTCTCATGGTTCCAGCCTAGCCTAGCTAAATGAAGGTTTCCACTTGTGACTTTGTTTCAAATCTCATTGGTTAAAGCAAGTCAAACAGCTAAGTCTGGATTCCAGAAATTTAACTCCACTTGTTGAAGGGCAGAGTGGCAAAGTCACATTATAGAAGTGTGTGTGAACAGGATGAGAGGAATTATTGCACTCATTTTTGCCAACAATCTACTATAGACACCCAGAATGATTATTCCTTTAAGAAAAATCCAACACATAAAAATTTGAATTTTGGGGGGAGCTAGCTGCTGAGAGGTATGGATGGTGTGGCAGGGAATAAATCGGATTTTTAAAAAATGGTGTTTTCATATCTGCTTCCACTTCACAATTGTCTGAACGTTGGAAACCATCTGGGGTCAGGGCTATTGGTCTAACTTTAGGGATGAGGTAGAGGTTGTACCGTGTCAGGGACTTTCAAAAACTTACTCTGTTTTGGGGAGGGAAAGTAAGGCATCTAACTCCTCCCACCAGTTTACTAATCGTTCTTATGCAAGGGAAACATAGGGAAGTGTAACTAGTTCTTATTCTTCCTGCCTTAGACTAAAAAATATTTAAATTACATCATAATTGAAACTGTTTTAAATCTCATATTCATAGAACTGTATGAGGTGCCTCTTTTCATGGATGCAAAGGGCCCATGTATAGAGAAACTACTGGATTCTGAGTCACATTAAAATATTATCAAAGGAATTTATAAAGGAAAGTGCTCTCTGCTCTCTAGAAGTCTTCAGTTCCCAAGAAATTATATTCAGGCCACGTTTAGATTGATCAAAGTTAAGCAGAAAAATTATGTGGCTAATTAATGAAAACATCTCAATCGCATCAGAATTTCTGAGGTAATCAATTCAGTTCTCAACTTTATACTATTTGAGAAATATAATATTAAACTGAGATTTGGAAAATAGAAAACAATAGCCAATTTTTTTTTAAAAGTGAGGATTCCTGATATCAGTGTTTGCTGCTGACTTTTAAAGGTGCTTTTCCCAATTGTAAAATCTAATTGTTTCCCCAGTATAATTCAGTTATACCTTAAACTTATTACTGATAAATCATAAAGTTTGTGGCTGGTCCTCTCTTTACTTATCTGGCCTAGCTGGCCTTTCCTCCCTGCACCTCTAGCATACCATTCCCCCTTGTTTCAACATTAGCCTCATCCTAATCTTTCTTCAGGAAAGGCTTGGGAAAAAAATTTATGGGTATACAAACACTAGGCCTTTATTTCCTCCTTTCATGGCTCTCTCTACTTTCTCAAAGCATGTACAGCTTCATTTTCTAAAGCACCAAAGTCTTATTTGAAAATAATATTTTACAATTTATATAAATTTTTATGGCAAAAATCAAATGACAGACTCAATTTGTGGTGGGTATGGAAGCTAATTAGCCATTTATACATCTTTACTGAAATCACTTTCCTTTTTGTAACTAGCATATCTATAGTTCATTAAAGTGAAAAGAATGAGAATTCTTTTTCTAAAAACTGTTTAGATCTACTGATCTTTTCTTTGAACTTATTCTAAGTCATCTATACGGTCTCACTCAACTGGCAAACTTTAAAAGGCATAGCCGTCGTTGACTCAGGAGCTGGAATGGCAAGGTCACACAAGCAAGTATTTGGCAAGTGCAGGTAGATCTAGAATTGGTTGTCACTAAGCTCCCAGATCAGTCTCCTTTATATCACTATTATCATAATATTTTTGGTACTAAGAAGGAAAGAAATTGAATAAATGTCCTGGAGAAAAGAGCAGGAAGCACAATACTTAGTGTTATAGCTTATGATTTGCCTCCTGATGTTAAGCAAAAACAGTTGTGTGATTCTTTTTCCCTTAAACTAGGGGTCTGAAATTAATAAGTAAAACAAAAGATGTTTTTAATCACACAAAACTGTTTAGTCTTATTTGCTCTAAAGATGATCTCTTCAAATGTTATGGCATGGAAAAAAACATATTCTTAAGCTTTTATTCTTTGTTGACATACGATATTTTGGATATTTTCTTTATAAATGTGACTGAGAATGGTATATTGCTAGATTCTTTAAAGATAATAATTTTTTTCTGAGCAGAGTAGCCAAATAATCACTTGATTATATTTGGAAATAAGTGGGAGCAGAGACCAAGGTCCTCACTAGGCTTTGAAAATCTAAAGTGTCTATGTATTAAGTAAATATAATTCATAGTGATAAATGCCATTCAAAATCAAACTAAGTAAATTCAAAATTCTATTTATAAATTCTCTTGTTAAAAAGAGATATAAGCCCTCGATAGGAATGTTTTGTTAGATATTTTCTAATATGTAATGAAAGGCAGCTGTCAACAGAATAGTTAAAAATCCATTCTGAATCCTAATGGATTTTTTTTTTTGAGACAGGGTCTCACTCTGTTATACAGACTAGAGTTCAGTGGCATGATCATAGCTCACTGCAACCTTGACCTGCTGGGCCCAAGTGATCCTCTTGTCTTAGCCTTCCCAGTAACCTGTAGCATGCACCACCATGCCCAGATACATTAGTTTGTTGATGTTAAATGCAAAGACCTCCCAAAGTGCTGGGATTACAAGCATGAGGCACTGCGCCTGGCCCTAATGGATTTTTTTCCTTGTAAAGAGGAATGCAATGAGTTGAAAGCTCTTGTAGAAGAGTAAAAGTGTGAGAATTCAAAGCATTTTTAAAAAAGACTACAAGGGGGCCTTGTCCTACCAGAGATTTAAACTTAGCATTAATTGACTATAATCACAACTGTATGGTATTGTGCAGGAATATACAATAGCTTAATGGGATAGAAACAGAATCAGAATCAAGAAAGGTAATAGGTAAGGTAACTTAGTAGTATTTCAGTTCATTTAGAAAAGCATAGCATAATTGGCTCTCCATATAGGAAAAAAATAAAGTTAGAGATTCCCTCCCTCTCACAATAAAAAATTCCAGCTAAAGATTGAAATATTAAAAAAGAAATCCTCCAAAATATTAAAACATAATTTTGATAAGCATTTTTAATACCTCAGGATGGGGACACTTAATTAAGAGAGTAAATCCTGAAGACATAAAGAAAAGAAAGATATATTTACTTCCTTAAAACAACAATCATCATCAACAACAAAACCATTATATAGCCAGAGGCAACATAAAGAAATTGGCAGGCCAAGAGAAAATATTCCTACCATATATGAAAAAGGTTTAATATTACATAATTACTCATTCAATACATATTAAATGTATATACTATATATTAGGCATTGTCCTTGTTTGTAAGGATACTGAACTGAACAGAACTGATTAACTTTCCTGACTTCTGTGCATTTTAACATTAATAGAGTAAACAGTTATCAACATTGATTTAAAAATAAAAGAGACAACTCTAGAAAAATGGCAAATCTTAGAAGAATATGACTAAAGGTCAAGATAGGAAAATGCGAACAAAATATAGATATATCATTTCTTTTACATAGATTGGCAGAAATGAAAAAAATGATAACATCTTCTGGTTGAAGGATAAGGATACATTGTTGGTGGGAATGTGAATTGCTACAACTGATTTAAATATGCTGATACTTTGTAGCTATCTATCAAAAATAAAGCCTTGTTACTGTAGGTTATATGAACAAGGATATACATGTAACATGTTTGTAAAAAATCAGAGTGGAAACAACTTGAATGCCCCTTAGTTAGAAAATGGTGAAGTAATTATGGAACATTCTTAAGAATGGGCTAGATCCACAGGTATTGACACAGAGTGGTATGGTATGTTAGGTGTAAAAGCAAGTTGTACAATAATGTACGTAATATGATCAGTCAGATTTCTTAAAAAGGAGGCAACAACACATGAACATACAGGGGAAAAATTCTGTATGTGCATCTATATGTTTGATAGATGTATGGGATTGGAGAGAGAGATACAGACTCTTTTCTGTATTTAGTTTGTTTCAATGAGCATTATTCTGCAATTAAAAGAACAAGTAGAAGACTACTAAACCATCTGGGTCAATTAATAGATATAGTTAGTCATATTTGGAAATATTGAGTGCTAGAGAGCCATGTCTTCATTATGTTTATGTAATGCATAAGGTGTTATGCATTAAGGAAACTTAGTTGATAAATGATTATGATCAATCAACATAAATAAATGAAAATCTTTTGTATAGCCCCCTCCCCATCCTCACCCCACATAATTGATTATGACTTTTTGGTGCAAATATTCTAATGAGTAATGAAAGCTAGGAGTCCACAGAGCATTTTTTAAAATCAGTGATTAACAACATGTAACACTTGTTTAAAAGTATGTTAATGTCCATAGGTACTTGGTATAGTGAAATGACCACTTGATGTCCATAGAACAGGGATTCTAGATCTTATTTTCAGACTAAGTACCTGGATGACATTTGCCAAGTTGTGTATCCTGCTAGGGTCTTGATTTTGTCCCAAAGATTTTTTTTTCTGGCTATAGGATAGATTGAACTATATAATTTGTTTTAAGAGATTATCCTGGAAATTTTATATATTATCCTGATATTTGAGGAATACTTTATCTTTTACTAAGGACTTTCACAGCCATGATGTCATTTGATCTCACAGTAACCTTGTGAGGTGGGTGCATAGAGAAGTTAAATCAACATTCATGGACACTATGGGCTCTCTTTCTACTATTCATTATTTTGTTCTAGCCACTTTGCCCTGCTTTTCCTGTTTGTATACATTCCCTCCTTCATCCACCCACTTGTTTTTTTTTCTTCCAATCTCCTTCCTCTTCTCCATATCCAGTTTACCACTGCAACCAGCCAATTCATATTTATCAACTTTCAGGTTAGTAATCTACAGTTGTGGATTGCTCATAAGGAGGGTTTGTTTTTTGGGCTTTTTTTTTTATGAGACAGGATCCTACTCTGTTGTCCAGGCTGGAGTGCAGTGGTGCAGTCATAGCTCACTATAACCTCAAACACCTGGGCTCAAACAATTTTCTCAATTTACTGTCCCAAATAGCTCAGACAACAGGTGCACGCCACCATGCTCGGATAATCGTTTTATTTTTTGTGGAGATGTGGTTTCACTATGTTTCTCAGGTTGGTCTTGAACTCCTGGCCTCAAGTATTCCTTCTACCTCAGTCTCCCAAAGTGCTGGGATTACAAGCCTGAGTCCCCATGCCCAGCCAAGAAAGGTTTTAATATGTGAGCATGTGTATATGTATGTGTGTTTTTGTTTTTAGTTTTTAAAAACTTTTTTTTAATTTTTTAATATTTTTTTAGAGATGGGGTATCCCTATGTTGCCCATGCTATTTGCAAACTCATAGCCTCAAGTAATCTTCCCATCTCAGCCTTGCAAGTAGCTGGGGGTACAAGAATGAGCCAGCAGGCTTGGCTATTTTTAGGTTTTAATTAAGCATAACTTAAAGAAAAGTGTGCAAATCATAAGTGTACAACTCAATAAATTTTCATAAAGTGAACACCACATGTAACCAACACTTGGATCAAGAAATATAACATGACCTGCAGCCCTCATCTCAGTCTCTACCTCCTTACAAAGGTAACCACTATCATGATTTCAAATGCCATGGATTACTTTGACCAGATTTTAAACTTTATGTAAATCAAATCATACAGCATTTACTTTCATATTTAGCCTCTTTATCTCAATATTACATTTCTGAGATTCGTCTATGTTATTACACGTAGCAGTAGTTCATTTTCATTGTATTCTAGTGTATGAATATATCATAATTTATTTATCTGTTCTTATGTTGACATTTGGATACATTATGAATAGCGCCACTATGAACAGTATGTCTTTTGGGGAATATATACATGCATTTCTGTTGGAAATATACTTAAGAATGTAATTGCTGAGTCCTAAGGTATGCACATATTTAGCTTTTGTAGATATTGCCAACCTATTTTTCAAAGTGGTTGTACCAATTTATATTCCCTCCAGCAGTGCATGATTTTATAGTTCCTTCACCTTCTCAGCAGTGCTTAGTATTGTGTATCTTCTTTCTGTATTTTCTTTTTAAATTTTATTTTTAAATTATAAATTGACAAATTACAGTTGTATATATTTATGTGATATTATGTTTTATGGATACAATGGAATTTACTAAAGCTAATTAACATATGCATCTCTCAAATACTCATTTTTTTGTGGTGAGAACACTAATTTATTACTTAGTGATTTTAGAGAAATTATTAGAGAAATTTATTAGTGATTTTGTATATACAATACATTATTATTTACTATATTCACTATGCTGTGCAATATATCTCAAAAACCCTCTTATTTTTCCTGTCTAGTTGAGGCTTTGTACCATTTTATCATCATCTCCCCATTTTCCCCACTCCCCTCAACTACCATTCTGCTCTCTGCTTCTTTGAGTTCAATTGTTTTGGATTCCACATATAAGTAAGAACATGCAGTATTTGTGCACAGCTTATTTTACTTAGCATAATGTTCTCCAATTCTATCTATCTGGTCACAAATGACATTTCTTTTTTAAGGCTGAGTAGTATTGCATTGAGTATATATACCACATTTTCTTTATTCATTCATCTGTTGATGGACACTTAGGTTGATTCCATAACTTAGCTACTGTGAATAGTGCTGCAGTGAATATGGGTGTGCAGACATACTTCAACAAACTGATTTCAAATCTTTTGGGTAAATACCCAATAGTGAAATGGGTGGATCTGCCTATCTTTTTCATTTTAGCTATTTTGATAGGCATGTTGTGATACTGACTTGTAGAGTTCTGCATTTCACTGATAATTATGAGGTATAGCATCTTTGCATATGTTATAGGACATTTGGAGATCTTTTTTTTTTTTTTGTGAAGTGTCTATTTAAGTCTTTATTATTTTCTATTGATTTGTCTTTTTCTTATTGATTTGAATTTTTAATTTTGTTTTTAGAAAATTCTGGATATATGTTATTCTACTCTATGGCTTGCCTTGTTCCTGTGTGTGTTTTTAAGAAATTTGGAAAAGACTTAAAATCCAGGCCAATTTAATTTGGAACATGACTCATAACAGTGTCAAAGGAAGTAGAAAGATTAATATGGTTAAGAACAAAAAGCTGTTTGAATTTGGCCAGGAGGAAGACATGATTGAGAGTTAGAGCAGAATTAAGTTTCATGAGGTTAAGAAGTTGGTTAAAAAGTAGAGAAAGTTAAAGACCAATTAAGCATTTGCATATTGAATACCTATTGTGGGTGGTTTACTGTGTCACATATCTAGGGTGCATGCATGCAGAAACACCACTTCTGACTTTCAAGCACCTGCTGTTGTATACTCAGGAATTGCTAGTATGGATAAGAAGGTTGACCATCGAAAATAGAAGAGAAATGGGACAATAGTTGCTTAGGTGGTTGGGGAGTAGAGAGTATGAAGAGAAACCTGGAAGGAAAGGCATGATCATAAGGGAAAACAGGAACCAGGATTGGGCAAAAAACACAAAAAACAAAACCCAAACAAAAACAAACAAAAAACCCACTGTGAGATCAGAAATATAGTCAAAAGAAAAAGGTAAAATCAGAAAATTTGATTTTAATAGGCATAGAGGTGAGAAATAAAAGATTCAGAGTTTGCGAAGTGGTGTACTTGTAAGAGAAGAGTATGATTATGATATGACTGAATTTTGAGGACTTTTAGGAGGACTGCTGGGAAGCCTAGATTTCTAAAAAGATGTTGAAGTAATTATGTAGGAAGAAAATTGATATGTGAACATTGTGTTTAATTTAGGATGGCTGATGAAAATGTAATTGTGTGGATTGATTTTTAAAGGAGTATGTTCTGCAGAATTTTTAATTAGTATGTCAAGAAGTAACATAGTGACTGAAGTATAAATCAAGAGGTGTGAATTTGGATGCCTTTAGCTTGGTACACAATATTCTCCTTAGTTTTCTTACATATAAAGGCACTTCTTCCCAATTTGCCAGGTCCTTTTCGTACTAGCTGTTATTGAAATACTATAGTGTGGTAATATTATGAGAGAGAAGTGATTGAAGTATGGTATATCCATAAAACAGAATACTATGCAATAGAGAGAGATAGATCTACATATATTGACATAGTAGGTACCCAGTGCATATTTTTTAAATGAAAGAAGAGAAAAATGTTTAAGATATAATTTAAGTGGGGGAAATAAAGTGCAAAGACACTAAATATAATCTGATTCTATTGAGGCTGGAGGAAAACATATACTTTATCAGTATTAGATATTACCAAGATAGAACTTTTTTAGGCATTATATACTAAGTTATTAAAACAGTAGTTTCTTTATTTTCACCTGCAAATATTGTTCCTTACATTATACATAAAAAACCCCACTTTATTTATTTATTTAGTTTTGGCTTCCAAAGGCAACACGTGATCATTGTAAACAATTACCATGTTGTGGAAATATGTCACACAGTAAAAGTTGCCCATATTCCTACCTCAAAAGAGATGATCTTTTTTCTTTTAACAGTGTGTTATATATTCTTTTAGCTTTGTATATGCATATACTAAAGTAGATAGGATCAGATTATGTATATTGTGTTTTACCTTTTTCTCATACTTAATTATATCTATGTCTGTCTACAGCTGTTGATAGAATTGTTTTATGGCTATTCTACTCTTTAATCAATTTCTATTCAAATTCTAATTTTTCTCTGGTATAAACAGTATATGAAAAATTCTTATAAATGCTTTTTTTAAACACCCACATTTGTTAAATACAATTCAACATAAATAAATTTCAACTTGTAAATGTTTTTTATCTCATATGTATGCTTCTAACTATATGGTGACTCCTTAAAAGTAGAGTGCCTGAATAAAAAGAGATCAAATCTTTTTTTTTTTTTTTTTGAGACAGAGTCTCACTTTGTTGCCCAGGCTAGAGTGAGTGCCGTGGTGTCAGCCTAGCTCACAGCAACCTCAAACTCCTGGGCTCAAGCAGTCCTACTGCCTCAGCCTCCCAAGTAGCTGGGACTACAGGCATGTGCCACCATGCCCGGCTAATTTTTTATATATATATTAGTTGGCCAATTAATTTCTTTCTATTTATAGTAGAGATGGGGTCTCGCTCTTGCTCAGGCTGGTTTTGCTCTCCGGACCTCGAGCAATCCGCCCACCTCGGCCTCCCAGAGAGCTAGGATTACAGGCTTGAGCCACCGCGCCCGGCCGAGATCAAATCTTAAATAAGCATTTATTGAACACTTACTAGATTTCTTTTCTGGAGCTAGCTTTAAAAAACAATATGGAGATGAGACTTTTGCTTTCTCTTTAACATTTTTTATTTTCAGAAGAATATAGAAAGAACATGGATTTTAGATTCAAGATATAGATTTGGATATACAAATTGGTTCTAGCACTTATTAGCTATGTAGTTTGGAGTAAATTCCCTCATTTCTGAAAGATGGTTTTATTATGAGGAATACATATATATATATATGTGTATATACACACACACACATACACACAAAGCCAGATGGGGAGAAAAGTTTATAATATTCTAGTCTAAAAGGAACAAAAAGGACAGCCATTTATTCACATGTTTATATCTTATTATTAGAAACAAAGACTTTAGGCAAGAGGCTCATGATGGGGTTGGGACAATTCTGAGGGGTGCCAGGAACATTCCTGTTAGTGTCCTTGGTGTTTCTGACATAGGACTGTGGAAAGGCTTTACTTATTTTTATATAGTGAGTTTTCTCCAGCACTGCCAGTGTGTATCTGCAACCTCTTTCCTCTGCTAGCTGCCTGGTGGGATGCTGAATATGTCAATACTATGTCCTTAATGGTTCCAGTATGAACTAAATGAATCAGCTTATTTATTCTGGGCCTTTCTGATTCCTGTTTTCCTGCTCACTGATGTCACTTTATGCACCAATAAGGAGGGAAGAAGCTGAGTTTTCATGAAGTTATTGGAAAGTGACATCTAAGAGAGACATCAGGTTTTTGTCTTCAAGGATGTATGAGACATGGTAGCTTGTGTGCCCCTTCAACGATGTCTTGGAGGAGAAGGAAACTGGATTTTTTTTCCTTTTTGCCACCCTCCTCATTTGCTGGCAGAAAGTAGATGTTTTTTGAGTACTTATCATATGCTAACCCCTGTGTGTGGTGCCAGTAAATGGCAGAACCGGGATTTGAACCCAGGTCTCACACTCTACCTAATGTTTTCCGCATTCTGTGATGGTTGATTCTGTCCTGGTGAAGTGGTTCAGAGTTTCTTCATTTCAAGGTCAGGAACATTCTGTTGTGAACATTGCCAGCAGTATATTATAGTGAGTCAGTATGTACTCAATCTGACAACAGTGCTTTCTTAAAAGGTTCCTAAATAAAGTGGAAGCAGTGGGGTATGTATTCTGTGGCTTTAACTAAAGTGGGTTGAATCAACATGTGGTATCCTGTTTCTTAGCAGGCTGACTGTACACAACACACACCTCCCATTTTAAGTTCCATGTTTTTTGACTCCCCAAATCTGAAATTTTCTGAGTTTCTGGAGCCATGGTTTTATTTAGTACAAATTTCTATAGAAAAGTGTTAACTGCACCAAAGCCACATTTTTGTCAGCAGAGGCTGAACTGAACCCTGGTCAATGGAGACTCCATTAAGGGGTCTTTTCAGTATATTCACTCAGCTCTGACAGCCATACTCACCCAGTTAATAAATATAACAACAGTGATACTATAATATCTAACAATTATTAAATATTTCTTATGTGACAGGCACTGTGATAGGCTTCATAGATATTATCACACATTATCTCATCTAGTCTTTGTAACAACCCTATCATGTGAGTGCTGCTTTACAGCTGGATAAAAGTAGGCCTAACTAGCAGTGAGTTAGAGGTTGCCCAGCTGGTCAGTAGCAGAGCAGCCTCTGGACCCAGCAATATTTGACTTCAGAGCCTGCACTCTACTCTGTCTATTGCTTCCATGTGGTATCTGTGAAGATACCATGCATACTTAAACCTCTGGGTTCTTTCAAAAGAGCCTCAGAATCATGAGATGTTTTTAAACTAATATATTATTTGAAGTATCTAGTAGTTATTCTTTCCAACAGCTTTGTTTTGCATGTAAGCAAAAACTGGCTATTTATTTTTAAAAGATTTATCTTTGTGGTCTTGAGCCATCAGGCACTGTTATTATATTATCTTATGTACCTCCCTTCTCTTCTCCCCATATAGTACCTTTCACATAATAAATGATATATAAATATTTGCTGAGTAAAGTCATATTATGCGTGGGACTCTGATAAATGAATTATGTATAAAGGGCTTAGTTTTAACCATTTATTATCACATGCTTTTTCATTTATGTAAAAATCCATTAATAGAGCAACTTGACAGCTGTCTCAATAAGTACTTCTTGAATGAATAAATGATGAACTAGACTTGAAAAGTTGCATTTTTAAGACTTTTCTATTGATATATTTTTGTTTTAATTGTGATAAAATTTACATATTATAAAACTATTTTAACCATTTTCAAGCATATAGTTCAGTGGTATTAAGTACATTCACATTGTTGTGCAACCATTGCCACCATTCATTCTTCAAAACTTTTCTTTAGAGTTTGAAGTCTTTCAATAAAAAATTTGTAGGGCTCCATTTATTCAAGCAGTTTTTTAAGTGGAAAAATTACATTCATCAGTTTAAATTTAGGGGATGCAATAACATTTAAAAAAATCAGTTGATTACTAAATGTCAGTCTCTGTTTTCCCCTAGTGGAATGAAACAGTGGAGCTTTTTCGTGCTAGGATGCCCTTAAGGAAACATCGCTGTCGTTTCAAGAGTTATGAACATTGCTTCACAGCGGCTGAAGCTGTGGATTGGCTACATGAGCTGCTGAGGTGCAGTCAGAACTTTGGCCCTGAAGTGACTCGCAAACAAACGGTCCAACTGCTAAAAAAATTCTTGAAAAATCACGTTATTGAAGACATCAAGGGAAAATGGGGTCAGGAAGATTTTGAAGACAACCGTCACTTATACAGGTAACAGCAGCATGTAAAGCCAGGGGTCCTCAAACTACGGCCTGCGGGCCACCTGCGGCCTGCCGAGGACATTTATCTGGCCCGCCGGGTGTTTTTGCTGCAGCTGCCTGTCCAGCTTAGCAGCTGACTTGTCCCGGGCCCGCAGTGGGCATGTGTGGAATGTGCGCCGCACTCTCCAACGGCCCTCCAATGGTCTGAGGGACAGTGAACTGGCCCCCTGTTTAAAAAGTTTGAGGACCCCTGAAACGGGAGGAATGAGTTGATGAATGGATCTGGTCCAAGGCTGCTAAAACTTCCTGTTATGAAAGAATTTACCTTGTCCATTGAAATGATGGTTCTATTTGTGATTTGTTGAGTAGAGAACTGAATGTGTTGTTAGAGACAATTGTAGTTTTTCTTCGCTGTTTAGAGCACCCCAGAACTGTTTTTTCTTGCAATGAGTTTTCAATAAGGAAATCTTTTCTTGCCTTTTGTTCACCCGGGAGCACAGCTGCAATAACTTAGTACTTCTGGAGAATCCGAAAGAGTGAACAGTAGCTCTGGGTTCAGCTTTTCTGAGCAATGAGGATTGGCATATTCAGGGGGTAAGTGGCAGAGTGCATCTGATCTTTTTTTTTTTTTTTTTTTTTTTGAGACAGAGTCTCACTTTGTTGCCCAGACTAGAGTGAGTGCCGTGGCGTCAGCCTAGCTCACAGCAACCTCAATCTCCTGGGCTCAAGCAATCCTACTGCCTCAGCCTCCTGAGTAGCTGGGACTACAGGCATGCGCCACCATGCTTGGCTAATTTTTTTTTTCTGTATATATTTTTAGTTGGTCAATTAATTTCTTTCTATTTTTAGTAGAGACGGGGTCTTGCTCAGGCTGGTTTTGAACTCCCGACCTTGAGCAATCCATCCGCCTCGGCCTCCCAGAGTGATAGGATTACAGGCGTGAGCCACCGCGCCCGGCCTGCATCTGATCTTTAAACAGGTCAAGGCCCATATGAAGAATTGTGCTAGAATTCCCTGGTATCTCAGATTAAGCCTGACAATGCAAATCTGCTTTTCCCAAATATGTTCATTCATGTTTCAGTGCTATTTTATGATGTAGACAGTTACCACCAGATAATCTGAGGGAAAATGGTGATCTTTCTCCTTTTGTTTCTCTTCTCACTGCACAATAGGCTGTTTTATTGCAGGGGTGGAGGGCCCTACCTAAGATTTAGGTGTGGGAGAAGACCAAAGAGGAATGAAGTCACACAAATCAAGAAGAAGAATTGTGTTGTAATCTACAGAGCTTCCTACTAAAGTGCTAAGAACCCTGAGGGGAATTAAAAGGAAAAACAGAGAATATGGATCCTTAATATTTGCTTTCTTTAAGGAATGTAATTACAACACATTGAATGAGGGTACCCAGTGCTATTTTTTGTTGCAATGATTTTTCAGTAAGGAATTCTTTTCATGCCTTTTGCTTACCTAGGAGGATGGCTGTAACAATTTAGGACTTCTCATGGAGAATCTGAAAATGTGAAACAATAGTTGAGAAGAGTGGCTTTTAGCAGAGAAAAACTGGCACTCTTATACCTGAACCATTGCTTTGTCTCCCTCTTGGACTATTTGCTGAGAGCAGAGTGAGGGTGGTCACAAGTGCATAAGGTGAAGAACAAATATTGCCGTACATTTAGAATCTAACTTCCTCATGGATTTTTGCCAGCAGCCTCCAGCATCCAGATATCAAGATTGTCATCTGAGTAATTAGTCATTTTTCCAGTTGGGAGTTATTTCTGGCTTTGATAATCCAACTTTTAATTAGGATCTTGGTGATCTCAGCCTGTTTTGAGACCTGAGTGCTTATTAGCATCAGATAGTGGAAATTGTAGCCCTGGTTTGACATGTCACACTTCACTGGGATTGTTAAGTGATTATTTCACTTGGGAAACTAATTGCTTGTACTCCATTGAGATTTAGCTAGAACACTTCTGAAAGATTCTCTGGATCAGTAACTTCCAATCCGTTCTATTGTTACTTAAATTGGGCACCTCCTTGAGTCCCATGAGACTTTATAGGTCCTCAGAAGAGTGAAATTAGAGCATATTCTAGGAGCTGACCATGTAGCACTCACTGTCAAGACACGTTTCACTTCAGTATTAAGGCTTAATCATGTATCCCATTAAAAAAATAGAGTACACAAGACAGATTAAATTCATTCATTAAATAGTGATTTTTTTTCCCTCCAGTTTCTCTAATAGAATACTTGTAAGGCATAAATAGAGCAATGTTTTCTTTCATTATTTACCACCTGAAAGTTCATTGTGGCTTTCCATTTTCCTTGAGTGGAAGTTCTATAAGTTAACCACTGACTTTTGCCATTTGCCTAGATTAATCTGGGATGAAATCCATTTAGACATGTAAATCATTTGTTAAGGTGCCTGTGCCTTGAATTGAGAGTGAGCTAATGAGTTGCAGCCAGCTGTTCCATACATGCGGGCTTCTATTACTGGTACTCAAGATCATCACCATCATGTGCTGGCGCTCCAAGAAAGAACATTGTGCTGCCACACCTGCCATATCTCCTACTGCTTTCCATAGGTGATTAGTACTACTGCCAGTTATGAAAGCAGAAGAGGGAGAGCATGAGCTAATTTGAAAGCAGATGGAAAATTAATGAGGTGGCAAAATTCTGGAACAAACTTCTAAATATCTAGCTTTGTGGAAGAGGACCCTTTTTAAAAAAATTATTTATTTTAATTTTTTCTTTCATTTTTAGCTGACATGCAATGTACATATTTATGGGGTAGAGAGTGACATATTGATAGATGTATACAATGTGTAATGATCAAATCAAGTAATTGGGATATCCATTACTTCAAACATGTATCATTTCTTTGTATTAGAAACATTTAAAATCCTCTCTTCTAGCTCTTTGAACATATACAATATAACTGTATTCACCCTATAGTGCTACAGAACACTAGAACTTATTCCTCCTATATAACTATAATTTTGTATTCATTAACCAACCACTTTCTATCTTCCTCCCCTCTACCTTTCCTCTAATAACCATAATGCTACCCTCTTCTACCTTCTACTTTCATGAGCTCAATTTTTTTAAGACCCCTCATATGGGTGAGAACATGGCATTTATCTTTCTATGCCTGAATTACTTCACTTAACATGTCATCCAGGTGTATCCATGTTGCTGGGAATGAGAGAATTTCATTCTTTTTTGTGAATAGTATTCCATCGTGTATTTATACCACATTTTCTTTATCAATTCATTTTTTGGTAGACATTTAGGCTGATTCTATATCTTGGCTATTTTGAATAGTGCTACAGTGCAGATATCTTTTTGATATACTGATTTCCTTTTGATAAATAACTTAGTATTGGGATTACTGGGTCATATGGTAGTACTATTACTAGTTTTTTGAGAAATCTCCATATTATTTCCCATAATGGCTGTACTAATTTACATTCCTACCAACAGTGTATGTGTTTCCTTTTCTCTACATTCTTACTAGCGTTATTTATTTATTTATTTATTTTTTTGATAATAGCCACTTTAACTGGTGTGAGATTGTTATCTCATTGTGGTTTTGATCTGGATTTCCCTGATGATTAGTGATATTGAATATCTTTTCATATAATTATTGGCCATTTGTATGTCTTTTCAGATTCTTTGCCCATTTGTTAATCAGATTATTTGCATTTTGCTGTCGAGCTCCTTGTATATTCTGGATGTTAGTCCATTATCAGATGAATCATTTGCAAATATCTTCTTCCATTCTACCGGTTGTCTCTTCACTCTATTGGTTGTTTTCTTTGCTATGCAGAAGCTTTTTAATTTGTTATAATCCCATTTGTCTAGTTTTGTTTTTATTGCCTGTGCTTTTATAGTTTTACCCATAAAATTTTTCCCTGGAACAATGTCCTGAAGCATTTTCCCTATGGTTTCATCTAGTAGTTTTATAGTTTCAGGTCTTACATTTAGGTCTTTTATTATTTTTTTTTCCTTCTTCTTTTTAGAGATAAGGTCTTGCTCTGTTACCCAGGCTGGAGTACAGTGGCCTAATCATAGCTCACCACAACCTCAAAATCCTGGGCTCAAGCAATCCTCCTGCCTCACCCTCCCAAGTAGCTAGGACTACAGGTGTACGCCACTATGCCTGGCTAATTTTTTAATTTTTTGTAAAGACAGGGTCTTGCTCTGTTGCCCAGGCTGGCCTCAAACTCCTGGCCTCAAGTGATTCTCCCACCTTGGTATCCCAGAGTGCTGGGATTACAGGTGTGAGCTACCATGTGTGGCCACGTTTAGGTCTTTGATCTATTTTGAGTTGATTTTTGTATATGATGAGAGATGGGGGTCTAGTTTCATTCTTCTGCATATGAACATCCAATTTTCTCAGAACTATTCATTAACAAGGGTGTCCTTTCCCCAATGTATGTTTTTGACACCTTTGTTGAAAATTTGTTGGCTATAAGTATGTGGATTTATTCCTGGGATCTCTATTCTGTTACATTGCTATCTGTGTATTTTTATACCAATATCATACTGTTTTGGTAACTATTGTTTTGTAGTAGATTTTGAAGTCAGATAGTTTAATTCCTCCAGCTTTGTTCTTTTTGCTTAGAATTGCTTTGGCTATTTCATGTCTTTTGTGGTCCCATATGAATTTCAGGATTATTTTTTCTATTTCTGTGAAGAATATCATCGATATTTTGATAAGGATTACACTGACTCTGTCGATTGCTTTGGGTAGTATGGTCATTGTAACAATACTAATTCTTTTAATCCATGAATGTGGGGTATTTTTCTTTTTTTTGCATCCTCTTTAATTTCTTTCAACAATGTTGTATAGTTTTCATTATAGAGATTTTTCACCTCTTGTTAAATTTATTTCTATGGTTTTTTTTTGTAGCAATTGTAAATGCGATTGCTTTCTTGATTTCTTTTTTAGCTTGTTTGTAATTGGTGTATAGAAACACTGCTGATTTTTTTCATGTTGATTTTGTATCCTACAACTTTATTGAATTTGTTTATCAGTTCTGAGTTTTTTTGTAGCATCTTTAGGTTTTTATATATAAAATCTTACAGTCTGCAAAGAGGGACAATTTGACTTCCTCTTTTCTAATTCAGATGCATTTTCTTTCTTTCTCTTGCCTAATTGCTCAAAGCTAGGACTTCCAGGACTGTGTTGAATGAGAGTGGGGAAAGTGGGTATCCCTGTCTTTTTCAGTTCATAGAGGAAAGGCTTTCAGCTTTTCCCTGTTCAATGTGATGTTTGTTGTGGGTTTAACATATATGGCCTGTATTGTGTTGAGGTATGTTCCTTATATATCTAATTTGCTGAGAATTTTTATTATAAAGGTGTTGAATTTTCTCAAATGCCTTTTCTGTATCTATTGAGATGATCAGATGGTTTTGTGTTTCATTCTGTTGATGTGATGTGTCACATTTATTGATTTGTATATGTTGAACCTTCCTTGTATCCCTGAGATAGATACCACTTGATGATGGTGTATTATCTTTTCTTATGTACTGTTGGATTTTGCTTGCTAGTATTTATTTGAGGATTTTAATATCTATTTTCATCAGGGATATTGGCCCGTAGTTTTCTTTTTTTATTGTATCTCTGCCTGGTTTTGGTATCAGGGTAATGATGGCCTTATAGAATGAGTTAGGAAGAATTTTCTCATTTTCAATTTTTTGAAATATTTTGAATGCTTCCAGCCTCTAGAAATACAGTGCACTATCCATTGTGTCATGGAGCCACCTAATTTTTTGAAATATTTTGAAAAGAATTGATATTAGTTCTTTAAAAGTGTGGTAGAATTTAGTAATAAGGCAATCCAGTCCTGGACTTTTCCTTGTTGGGTGACTTTCATTACTGCTTCAGTCTTATTACTCATTATTATTCTGGTCAGGTTTTCAGTTTCTTCCTGGTTCAGTCTTGGTAGGTTATATATGTCTATAAATTTATCTATTTCCTCAAACTTTTCCAATTTGTTGGTGTATAGTTGTTCATAATAGTCTCTAATGATCCTTTGTGTTTCTGTGGTCAGTTATGTAATTGTTTCTGATTTTGTTTATTTGGGTCTTCTCTCTTTTTTCTTTGTCTGACTAATGGTTTGTTGACCTTCAAAAAGCAACTTTTTGTTTTTTTCATCTTTTACATATTTTTTGGTTTCTATTTTATTTAGTTCTGCTCTGGTATTTATTTTTTTTCCTTAGACTAACTTTTGGTTTGGTTTGTTTCCTCAGGGAACTTTTCTAGTTCCTTGAGGTTTATCATTAAGTTATTTATTAGAAATCTTTCTATTTTTTTTTGATATAGGCATTTATTGCTGTAAAATTCTGTCTTTGTTCTGCTTTTGCTTTATGCTATAGGCTTTGGTATGTTGTGTTTCTATTTTTGTATGTTTCAAGGAAATTTTGTTCTCTTAATTTACTGACCCATCAATTGTTCAGTAGCATCTTATTTAATTTCTGTGTATTTGTACAGTTTCCAAATTTCCCCTTGTTAGCAAATGTTTAGGTTACATAAATTGCTTTTGTATAGTTTGGGTTAAAGTTATAAGTGCGCCCATCACCCAGATGGTGTGCATTATACCTGTCATGTGAATTTCCTCAACCCTACCTCTCTTTCCCACTTATATGATTTCTGATTAGTTTTATTTCCATATGTGCACATAAGTGTTGTTCAATTAGTTCCAATTTAATAGAACATGTGGTGTTTGTTTTTCAGTTCTTGTGACACTTCACTTAGAGGAATGGTCTCCAATTCCATCCAGGTTAATACAAGAGTGCGGCAGTTTGTGGAAGAGATTAGCTACTTCTCCCCGCGAGAAATTGGGTCCCTTAGATAGAGGTCGTCACAAAGGACAAGAAAATAATAGGGAATAGAGAGAATAATGGAAATAAAAGAATACACAGGGATGAAGGTATAGTTTTATAGATTTAAATAAAGAAATTAGGTAAAGCGAGGGTACTCAGGGGCCCCACAACATCCCCGTCGGTTGTAAGGCCAGGAGTGGAGTTTCCCATAGGTTTTTATAACTATAGATATCAGTTATCGGTTGCCAGGGGTAACATGTTTACATAATAACAGGCAGTTCAGTTGGTAGGGGTAACAGATTTACGTAATAACAGGAAGTTCATTTTGGGTTAAAAGTTTTTTCAAAAGGCTTCTAAAAATTCCTTAATCTCTTCTATCTATGTGAACAAACAGTTGTAAAATCTTTCAAGGACTAACTTCAAAATTCTAAGAGATAGCTATTACTTAACATAGGGGTAATAAGAGATATAGTGGCTCCATATTTCTTTATGTAGTTTTTGTGGATTGAGATAGAAGCTCAGCTCTTTTGCTAATTGCTCTTAGCCATAGGTGTCTGTCTCTTGAGCTGGGCACTCATTGTTCTGGCTATCATCCTGTGGCGCCATGTATGCTTGCCTTTCTCTTTCAAAAACAGGGGAGCACCACAGGTTTGAGATATCAGAAGCCATCTTGGAATGCATCCGCTACCGGTCACTTCCGGAGGAGAGGCAGCCTGTGATATGCAAACTAATGAGTTCACATCTTCCTTCAGGCCAAGGCCCTGCAAAACTCCTGAAATCATTTCTGTCTTTAATATAGCAATTTTGGGTGATACAATAAACTAATAATTTTATTAGCCATGTCTCAATCATTCCTCAACACAAGAAGTATTAGTTCATCATTTTTTATGGCTAAGTAGTACTCCATGATATACATATACCACATTTTGTTAATCCACTCATGTATTGATGGGCACTTGGGCTGTTTCTACATCTTCACAATTGTGGATTATGCTGCTTGCTGTAAGCATTCCAGTGCAGGTGTCTTTTTTATAAAATGTCCTTTTTCCCTGTGTGTAAATACCCAGTAGTGGGATTGCTGGATTAAATGGTTGGTCTACTTCTAGTTCTTTGAGGTATCACTATACTCCTTTCCATAGAGGGTATATGAAATAATTTCTTCAGTATATATACCACTTCTTCTTTGTAGGTCTGGTAAAATTTGGCTGTGAAACCATCTGATTTGGGACTTTTTTGGTTGGAAGATTTTTTTATAGTTGCTTCAATTTTGTTACTTGCTATTGGTCTATTCAGGAGTTCTGTTTCTTCCTCATTGAGCCTAGGGAGATTGTGTGTTTCCAAGAATCTGTCCATTTCTTCAACATTTTCAAGTTTATGTGCATAGAGATTTTTATAGTATTCAGAGATGATATTTTGTATTTCTGTGGTATCAGTTGTAATATCTCCTTTTTCATTTCTGTCTTCTTTTTGAATTGTTCCCTTCACCATTATATAATGACTATCTTTGTCTTTCTTTACTTTTATTGATTTGAAGTCTATGTTATCTGATAAGAGAATGGTTCATATCACACTAGCTTTCTTTTGGTTTCCATTTGCATGGAATATTGTTTTCTATCCCTTCACCTTAAGTGTAAGTGAATGTGGGTTAGATGCATTTCCTGGAGACAGCAGATACTTAGCTTTTATATATATATATATATATATATATATATATATATACATATATATATATATTTTTTTATCCATTCTGCCAGCCTATGTCTCTTTAGTAGGAAGTTCAAGCCATTGACCTTTATTGAAAGAATTGATAAGTGGGGTGGATTTCCGTTCATTCTGTTGTGTAGAACTTTATGGCTTTGTTTTACCTCTTGGGCTATTGTGGTATTTAGGCTCTGAACTTTAGCTTTTGGATGGCTCTCTACTGGTGGGTGTCTATTGTGCTGATCAGTATATCATGCAGATCTGAGTACTTCCTGCAGGGCAGGTTTGGTCTTGAAAAATTCCCTCAGCTTTTGCTTGTCTGAGAAAGTCTGTATTTCTCTCTCATATAAGAAACTTAGTTTTGCAGGATACAAAATTCTTGGGTGGCCATTTTTCTGTTTGAGAAGACTGAGAATGTGGCCCCAGCCCATTCTGGCTTATAAGGTCTTGGTTGAGAAGTCTGCAGTTAGTCTGACAGGTTTTCTTTGGAAGTTACCTGATGCTTTCACCTTATGGTTCATAGGCATTCCTCTTTTGTGTTAATTTTGGCCAGTCTGATGATTATATGTCGTGGTGATTGCCTCCTGGTGATGAACCTTCTAGGTGTCCGTTGTGCTTCTGGTACCTGTATGTCCAGATTTCTAGCAAGACCTGGGAAATTTTCCTCAAGTATTCCCTCAAATAGGTTTTCCATCCCTAGTGTATTTTCTTCTTCACCCTCAGGTGTGCCTGTGATTCTTATGTTAGGCCTCTTTATATAGTCCCATATTTCTTGTAGTCTTTGTTTATTCCTCTTTTTCTCTTTTTTTTTCTCTTGGACTGACTTGTTTAATTCACTGGTGTTGTCTTCTAGCTCTGAGATTCTTTCTTCTGCCGGATCTAGCCTACTCTTAAGGCTTTCTACCATGTTTTGTATTTCCTTGAATGAATTTTTCATTTTCAGAAGCTTGGCTTGATTTTTTTAATAATTCGATTTCTTTAGTGAATTTTTCATTCATTTCCCGCATTGTTTTTGTGATTTGTGTTGGGTTTCTATTTTCTCTCTTGTATTTCACTGAGCTTCCTTACAATCTATATTTGTAATTCTTTATCAGTCACTTCAATATTCTCATTTTGGTTGGTTTCTGTTGGTATGGAGTTATTGTTTTTTTCAGGGGTGTGCTTCTATTCTGATTTTTCATGTATCCAGACATCTTTCACTGATTCCTTCTCATCTGGAGCAGTTTTTCTTATTTTTAGATTTTCTTTTGATTAGATAATGGCACACTCAGTTTAATCTCTGAGACACCTCTAATCTCTGAGGTGTTTTTGGGTGAGACTCAACTACACCATGTATGATTATATCAGTAAATGCTGTAAAGGGCATGCAAAGTGACCTCCCTGTCAGTGGGTTGTGTTTGCCGGAAGAAACAAGCTGCCATGTTGTTTTTGGGTCCTGTGACCAGCTCTAGTCCCTCTGGAGAAGCACCTGATTGCCCCAGGTAGTAGGTGGAGCCCTGGAACTTCAGGTGAGCTCTTATTCTCTGCAATAGCAGAGGCGGGTGGGGGAGTATGGCTGGGTGGGGCTTGATTGGGTTAGCTTGTCCTCAGACTCCAACAAAGCTGGCAAGGTATCTGTTTCAGCAGGGGTCAAAGGTCTGCTCCCAGCTTCTGGGCAAAGCCATCAGGGAGGGATCATAGCGGCCTCACACTATGACAAATCTCCCCTCCTTGCTCCCGAGCAATGTGACCGAGACCTGGGGATACAGGATCTGGCCTGTGGGCCTGTCCCTGGGTTTCCAAAGATTAGTTCCTGACCATGCCAGGGAGAAGCATGCTGATCCCTAGTTGCCCACGGGGTGCCCAAGCAGGTTTGATGTCCCTCCACGTTGGGGTATGCCCTGCACTGATTAAGTTGATGGGCAAGTGGCACCAAGGAGGGCTGGTGGGCAGGAAGCTCACAGCCCGAGCACCCCTTAGTCTGCTGCACGACCCCTAGAGGAGAGGTCTGAGCCCCATTCTCTGCAGAAGCCTCGGCATGGTGGCTCTATTTTCTCTTTCAGCAGCTGCAGGTGGAGGAGGAGAGGGGGACAACAAGCCTAGAAAGATTTGAGCCTCACTCTCTGTGGAAGGTCCAGTGTGGTGGATGCACCAACAGAGAGGAGAAACAGTTCCTGTGAACCTGGCTCAGCTCTCTCTCAGCAGACATGGGCAGGGCCGGGCAGGGGAAGGGGAAGAAAAGTCTCAGTGGAAGAAAGATAGCACTCTGGTCATCTCTATCCCTCTCTTCAGAAGCTAGCCCACCCAGAATGTCCAGACTCTGGGATCACAAAGATCCCCTGGGACCCACTGGCCCACTGTGGCTCCCACAGACTGGGCTGGAGTTGGGAAATGTTTGTGTTGAGAATGAGAGAGACTTAAATTGAGGGGCTAAGGCCCCCTGGGGAGGACAAAGGTACATGGTTGGTGGAGAAGCAATATGGCACCTGCTGTCTTGGCTCAGGTCTGCAGTGATGGGAAGCACTGGCTGCCTGGTGCTTCATCCTCATGAAGCTCCCCGTTCACTAGTGGCAGCAGCTTTTGGGCTTGTGAGGGTAGAAGAACTCTCTAGCAGCTCAAGAGCCCACTGACTGCCAGAGATTTGGGGGAGGGAGAAATAAGCTGTTCCACCTACTCTTCTTGTTAGACTCCAAGTTTCTTGGGGGTTTATCTCTACCAATATCCTGCTCCTTCGTGTTCTGCTCATAATTCTGGGGGCTAGAAGTCCAACAACAGGGTACCAATTGGATTGGTTTCTTCTGAACATCTCTCCCGGGCTTGCAGATGGCTGTTTTCACTCAGTTTTTAATCTGGACAGTTTCTTATAAAGTTAATAAGTATATCACTATACTATATGATTCGTATTCCTACTCCTAGGTATTTACCCTAGAGAAATAAAAATTTCATGTTCACACAAAAACTTGTAAGTGAATATTTACACATTGCCAATAACTGGAAGCAACCTAAGTATTCTTCAGTGGGCGAATGGATAACTATTGTACATCCATATGATGGAGTACTAGTGGGTGGGGAGGGTGTGACTATGAAGGGAAGGCTGGAAGGACTGTTTTGGGGAATAATGGAACTGTTCTGTTTCTTGATTATGGTGGTGCTTGCACAAATATATACATGTGTTAAAATTGTTAGGACTATATATATATCAAAGAAAAAAATCAATTTTACTGTATAATAACATTTTTTTCTTAAGCTGGTGATTTGCAAAGTCTCTATTTGTACCTCAAGCAAAAGACACCCAAATTCAAGTCATTTGAGGTAGGTGGCCCTTTAGTCATTTTCTATGGCCCTGGGAAAAATTTTTTCATCACTACCCTACAGGTCTTTTGTAGGGACCTTTTTAGTTAGATGCCTTACCTTCAAATTAATGGGCTACTTACTCCCTCTAGTGGACATCTTTTGTTTTTATTCATTTCATCAAGTCCTGGATTTTTGTCCTGTAATTAGTTGGAAAAGTCCTTAGTCCTTCCCAGCCATCAGTTTTCTCAAATAAAATAACAGGGATGGGCTAGATCTTTAATGTCCTTTTTTATTTTATTTTATTTTATTTATTTATTTTTTATGTTGGCATATTATGGGGGTACACATTTTAAGGTTTCAATAAATGCCCTTTCCCCTCTCCCCCCACAAGTCTGAATTTCCAGCATGACCATCCCCCAGATGGTGCACATCTCACTCATTATATATGTATATACTCGCCCCCCTACCCCCTCCCACCTGCCCAGTACCCTATTACTGAAGTACCTATGTGTCCACTTAGGTGCTGCTCAGTTAATACCAGTTTGCTGGTGAGTATATGTGGTGCTTGTTTTTCCATTCTTGGGATACTTCACTTAGTAGTATGGGTTCCAGCTCTAACCAGGAAAATATAAGATGTGCTATATCACCGTTGTTTCTTAGAGCTGAATAGTACTCCATGGTATACATATACCACATTTTATTAATCTATTCTTGGATTGATGGGCACTTGGGCTGTTTCCACAGCCTTGCAATTATGAATTGTGCTGCTATAAACATTCGAGTGCAGGTGTCTTTTTTGTAGAGTGTCATTGGATCTTTTGGGTAGATGCCCAGTAATGGGATTGCTGGATCAAATGGTAGATTCACTTGCATCGCTTTAAGGTATCTCCATATTGCTTTCCACAGAGGTTGAACCAGTTTGAAGTCCCACCAGCAGTGCAGGAGTGTTCTTCTCTCTCCACATCCATGCCAGCATTTATTGTTTGGAGACTTTTTGATAAAGGCCATTCTCACTGGAGTTAAGTGATATCTCATTGTGGTTTTGATTTCCATTTCCCTGAGGATTAGAGATGTTGAGCATTTTTTCATATGTTTGTTGGCCATTCTTCTGTCTTCTTTAGAAAAGTTTCTGTTCAAGTCCTTTGCCCACTTTT